>JBAMBR010007058.1:0-19129 GCA_037044475.1 Zaprionus obscuricornis
GAGCTGTTGCTCGGCAAATTGCATGTGGTAGCAAGTTGCAAACGTAGCACGCCACATCATGCCACAGCAGACACAGCGACCAGCACCAAGCAGACTTCCCATGTCTGTGTCTGTGTGTGGAAATCATTTAAAATGTTGCATCCGAAATGCAGTCAATGCTCCACTTATTCATTTTTCGTCGTTCGCTGCAAAAAACCGCAATTTAAACGTTGACAGCCATTGCCACGACCACGCCTACATCGACCAAACTCCCATCTAGCTAGCTTTGCAGCAGTTGCCTATAGCGTAAAAGTAAAACCAACATACAATGGTTAAATTATGGTCAACTGTACTGTTGCCTGCACAGTGTAAGCGGGTAAGGGATGAGCGGGGAGCGGGAAGCGGGAAGCGGGAAGCAACACATTTTGTGGCCCATACAAATCTGTTGTAAGCTCAGCCATTTAATTTCTGACGACTGACATTTCAAATGCTTTTAATGAGTTTAGACTTTTCAGCCTCCCCCCCAAAAAAAATATTTCATGAAATTAACTATAGCAGCAATGCGACTTATATATATATATATGTATATCTGTATATATATATATATTCACTGACGACTTTACAACTTTAACGTAATAAAAAATAAAAATAAAAAAAAAAGAAATTAATGTTATTTTAATACCTTTTACTTTGTGGCATGTTTTTTTTTTTTTTTGATTAAATTAAATTTGTAATTTCATTAAATTTTTAGCTTGAAGTTAGACTAACTAACTAATTAAATTATAAATTTAGCTGCTTAGTTTAATGCTGCAGTTGTTGCTTGCATTTTGCAATACTTTTTCTTGATAGTTATCGTCAAGGCATGCAGCATAAGTTATCGGTCTTAGCCACAGACTAAAATGACATGTGCCATAAACATAAAACGCAAAGGGTAACTGCTTAACCAATCAAACTCTCTATCTCTCTCTCTCTCTTACACACTTACACTCTGTCTGTCTCTTTCTTACTGTCTCCCCTCTGAACTTATGCACAGTAACTTTTGTGTTTTTTTTTCTTTTTTTTTGGATTTCTTGTTTTATGACTTGCCTCACGCAAAGTTTCACTTCGTTAAGCAAAAAAACGGCCAAGCGAACATTTTATTTGGGGTGCCAAAGGACTTGAGTATCAACTGTGCAAATGCTATATATATAAAAACGAACTCTGAGCAACAGCAACAACAACAGCAAGAACTGAAAAGCACAAAAAAAAAATACAATAACCGCTGACTAAAAATTTAACATAAAAATAATAATAAAAAAAAAAACAAATGTGTAGCATAAAATATAAAAAAAAAACAGACATAAAACTAAGTAAAAATAAAACAAAAAAAAATATAAATAAAAAAAAATGACACTTGAAATCAATATAAAAATAAAAAAAAATAATAATAATTGAAATGCAATTAAATGCATAAAAATTTCTTTTTCTTGTTTGCACTTTACATTTTTTTTTATTTATTTATTTATTTATTTTTTTTTATTATTATTTAACGAGTTAACCAAACTATAAAATAATTTGTAATCAATCGTTTAGTCTTTCTGTTTTTTTTGTTATTGTTATTCTTTGTTTTTATTTATCGCCATTTTGTTTGTTGTATCAATATTTGGCAAACAATTATTGCTATTATTTTATTATTTGTTATTTGTTATTTATTTGCATGTTTTCACTTCTTTGTTTTTGTTTTTCTTTTTTTTACGACTTTCTGGCCAAGGCTACGCCACATTGACTATTGTTATTGCTTTCGGCATAAAATAATCACAAAAAATAACAATAACAAGTATAACATAAACAATAACAACAATAACAATCGGCAAATCATCAGCAAATAATCAATTAAAAAGTTGCAAATTCACATTGTGTTTGTTAAGCGTTTTACTCGCTATAATAAAAACTTTACTTTTACGAGATTTTATTTTATTTTTTTTCTATTTTTTACATTTGATTTCTTTATTTAATATTAAATTTGTTCAGATTTTTCTGAGATTTTTTTTTCAATTTTATTAAAATTATATAAAATTATAAAAATGAAATATAAAAATTTAATAACAAATTCTTCTTATGCTAAACTTTAATAAATGTATCGATAACATTGGCATATCTATATATTTATCGACTGAGTAAAACTAAGTTGCTAGATTTTATTAGAATTTTTTCTCTCTTATTTTATTTAAAAAAAATATAAAATTTTTTTATATATATTTTTTTTATATATTTTTTTTATATATTTTTTTTTATATATATTTTTTTTATATATATTTTTTTTATATATTTTTTTTTATATATATTTTTTTTATATATATTTTTTTATATATATATTTTTTTTATATATATTTTTTTTATATATATTTTTTTTATATATATTTTTTTTATATATATTTTTTTTTTATATATTTTTTTATATATTTTTTTTTATATATTTTTTTTATATATATTTTTTTTTATATATATTTTTTTTTATATATTTTTTTTTATATATTTTTTTTTATATATTTTTTTTTATATATATTTTTTTTTTATATATTTTTTTTATATATTTTTTTTTATATATTGCCTGAGCTTTCTATATATTTTATATATTTTCTGAGAATTTCTTAGATTTTCTAAACGTTAAATGAAAATTTTTCATATTATAAATTATGATAAATAATTTAATAAACAATAGAAAAATGTATCGATTTTTATTGCATATGCTATATCAATAATCGATAAACGATAATTATCGATAACATACAGCATAAATTGTTAATTACTCTTAAAGCTCTTCAATTTTTTTTTTCATTTATTTTGACTAAAAAAATTTCAAACGTTTTTGACATATTTTTATATTTATATTTTTATTTTATTTTTTATTTTTTTTTTGTAGAAAACACTTAAATGCTTAATGCATAAATTAGTTAAGTACTTGAAAATGTGCTGAGCACACGAAGCGCAGCATTAATTAACAGTTAATTATGAATAACAAGAAAAAAAAAATATATAAAAAAAATAAAAGAAGAAAAAAAATAAATTTTTTTGTTGGCATGTCAGAAAATTGTGTATAATTAAACGTTGAACAACAACAGCAACAACTGTTTGGCGAACAGCAAGTGCTGCCAAGTGGGCATAATGTGGGCGTAAGATTGGCAAAGTATATATATATATATATATGTCTCTGTATATGTGTGTGTGTGTGTAGGCGTGTGTCTGTGTGTGTGTGTGTGTGTGGGCGTGCCAAGCCACAGACAAATAGCTGGCACCAGGTAACACAGCTAACAGCTCGAGGCTAGAGCAGTTACTACTCTCAGTATGAGTATGAGTATGAGTGTCAGTATGAGTATGAGTATGAGTAGATGTGTGAATGAATGAGTGTATGTAAGTGTGAGCATGAGTGTGTGTGTGTGTGTGGAGACTGTGTCAATGTATGTGTTGTTGTCCACTCAAAGTTGCTTGTCATTGAACCATGAACTGTGACCGAACTGTGAGCGCGAATGGCAAGCAGCAAGGCAAGAGGCATGCGGCAAGTTGAAAGTAGTTGGAGATGTAGATGAATATGAGGTATGAGGTATGAGTACACTCATCAGCAGCAGCTCAACAACTGCAGGGCAGTCGCTGTGTCGCTGTGGCATCGTTACTCATGCAGCGACATACAGTCAGTAACCACAACAACAACAGCAACAACAACAGCAACAATAGTAGTATCAACAGTTACAACTGCAGCCGAAAAGAGAAACAGCAACTCTATGCTGCTCGCTGTGAGCTGCGCTCTTTATTTGCTTATGCAAAAGGACAGACGATGCTGCTTGCCGCTTGCTGGTTGCAGGCGCGACGCCACTGTTTGATTTGCTCAGACAGAAAGAGAAAGAGAGAGAGAGAGAGAGAGTGTGTAGTGAGCAACTGTTGGTCTGTGCAGTCTGTCAGTCAGCTGCAGGTGCTGTTAAAAATGAGCATGTGGCAAATACTTAAATATTTATATTGAATTTACATGAGAATCGTCAGAGCGAAATCAACAGCAGCAGCAGCAGCAGCAGTAGCAGCGACAGTGGCAGCAGCTCAACATCAACGTCAAGCTCGCTCGACATGCATTGGAATTTAATTAAAAAATAAAAGAACACAGATATATATATATATATATATATATATATATTATATATGCAGCAGCATTATATAGAGAATATATATATATATATATCTGTAACTGAACATTCAGTCATACATATAAAATGCGTATTGTGAAATTGCAGTTGAATGATTAATGTCAATTTAATGGCCATTAATTGAAGTCTTTCACTGCATGTGGCATTGATTGTTTGCTACAAACAGCAACAGCAGCAGCAACATTTTCTCTATATATATTTATCTAGCTATATTTATCTGTTATCTGCTGCATGTTATCTAAATTGCATTTTGCTCATTTCACTTTATAGTTATGCGGGTTGGCAAAACTCATTCGCAATTATGCCCCCAAAAAGTAAATAGACAGCGTCAGGCGGAAGACAAAGAGAGAAGAGTGAATGCAAGAGAGTTGTTGTACATATTATTAAAAGCGCATTTATATAATGGGCAAAGCATACACCAACACACACATACAGTCACAGGATACGTAGCTGTAGCTATGCACATGTACACATACTAACTGGCAGCACTGTAGACACTTTTAAGTGGTCATGCTGCAAAGCTTCTGAAAACAGGAAACAAAAACGTGAAAGCAGCTGCTCTTCGCTGCCGCTGCCATTGCCACGGTTACCTCTGCCTTTGCTAGTTCCGTCGCTGCTGCTGCCACTGCCTCTGCCTCTGCTGCCGTTGCCTGCTCTGCATGCATTGCCTTTACCTTTAGCTCTGCCACTGCTGCTGCCACTGCCACTGCCTCTGCCTCTGCTGCCGCTGCCTGCTCTTCATGCATTGCCTTTACCTTTACCTCTGCCACTGCTGCTGCCTTAGTCACCTCTGTCTTTTTGCCTCTGCATCGACTATCGCTACCTTTGCGCTTCTGGCATTTACTCTACATTTTGCTTCTAGCTCTGCTCTCGCTTTGCCTTTGCCTCTGCCTCTGCCTCTGCCTCTGCCCTTGTCTCTGTCTCTGTCTCTGCCTCTAGCACTGCTACTTCTAGCTATACCTCTGCCCAAGCTTCTCCGTTTTCCACTGCTGCCGCTGTCACATTCAACTATAACTTTACCTCCACCTCTGTCCATGCTTCTCCCTCTTTTTCTGCTGCTGCTGCCTTCTCTGCTTCAACTTCTTCCTCCGCCTTCGCCACTGGCTGATCCTGCACCTTTGCCTTCACTTCTGTCTCTTCATTTGCTGCCACTTTTGCCTCCTCTGCTGCCATCACTTCTGCCTCTTCATTTGCTGCCTCTTCATCTGCTGCCACTTCTGCCTCCTCTTCTGCCTCCTCTTCTGCCTCCTCTTCTGCCTTCACTTCTGCCTCTGCTCTGCTTCTGCCAGCACTTCTATCTCCTCTTCTGCCTTCACTTCTGCCTCTACATCTGCTGCCCCTTCTATCTCCTCTGCTGCCTTCACTTCTGCCTCTGCTCTGCTTCTGCCTTCACTTCTATCTCCTCTGCTGCCTTCACTTCTGCCTCTGCTCTGCTTCTGCCATCACTGCTGCCTCCTCTGCTGCCATCACTTCTGCCTCTTCATCTGCTGTCACTTCTATCTCCTCTGCTGCCTCTGCTCTGCCTCTGCCTGCACTTCTGCCTGCCCGTCAACTTCTACATCTACCTCTACCTTTGCCACTGCCATTGTCTCTGTTGCTTGGCTAGTATAACGGCGCATACAACGGTTCGTATGAGCTATCTTTCATATTATCTGGCAACTCTCTACAGCAAGTTTACACTATAGTTGTTGCTGCTTGTTGTTGCTGCACTTCAAGTCACTCGAGCGTAAAATGTTGCCTCTTATTATTGAAATCGACGCCAGAGCGCGCGCAGTTAGCAAATTATGCCAAAAAAAGAAGCAACAGCAGACAAAGAGAGAGAGTGAGAGAGAGAGAGAGAGAAAGACTGTTAGTCTGTCAAGCTAAGATATTGTGTGTGTGTGTGTGGCGTTTTAATCGTTATACACATGAATAAATTTTAATTATTAACGCTTTGCGCTTACAATATGTTAGTATATCTCTGTGTGTGTGTGAGAGAGTATGTGTGTGAGAGTATGATAGTGTGTGTGTGTGTTTGTGTTTCTGTAATCAGAAACCTTTTGTTTTGTAACCAGATCTCAACATAATTTGAACCAACTGGCAGCATTTATCGACGGGCACACTTCAAACAACTGACGCAACTCCAACAGCAACAGCAACAGCAACAGCAGCAGCAACAGCAAGAGCAACAGCAGCAACAGCAACAGCAACAGCAACAGCAGCAGCTTGACCACACGCAGTGGCAACTGCTGCACTCTGCCACACTGCTCTTGCCACTTCTCTCACATCTCTCTGCTGCTCATGCTCATGCTCATGCTGCTGCCATATGTTCAAATGTTATTGGCCACAAGCCTCAGCTCAGGCCGCACAGGCTGGCCACAATTTATGAATATGACACTTGCCACACTTGCCACCATTTTGCCATTGCTTGCCACAACTGTTCGCCTGCAATTAATTGCAAAACTTTGCCCAAAAAAATTGATGTTCAAATATTTGAAAAATTGCTCATACAAATTGCCAGGCAAATAGTTGACAGCATGAATGATTGAATGACTACAGAAATGAACAGGCATGAACAGGTATGAACACGTATGAACAGGCAGAATATATGTGCCAGCTATGACTTTGGCTTTAGCTTTTTGACTTTCAACAGTTTCATTTGAAGCTTAAGGCAATTTGTGGGCGCAATGAACTTTTTGCGCCCCCAAAGTAATTGCAGTTACTCTCTCTCTCTCTCTCTCTCTCTCTTTGTCTTTCTCTCTTGCACTTGCTCTTTGTATGCGGTTATTGTTTGTCAGACATAGCCAAGTTTGGCCTAGTGATGCCTTGTGGGAGAGCTGGCTGCTTGGCTGCATGGCAGGTCATTGCATGCAAATGTCAAAGGCAGTAAAAGCGCTTAACGTAATTTTAGACATGCCATGCCATGTGCCAAAGTTTGACTCGGAAGTTCGAAGCTAAACAGTTTTGCTAGCAGTTTATGCTTTGCTCTTAGCCAGAGAGAGAGAGAGAGAGATAGAGAGAGAGAACATTTAGAGCTTGCTTACAAGCCATTGACAGCACAAATTGGGCAAAACGTTGAGCTGAGGAAAGTTCTCAGCCTGCAGCTAGACAAAGAGACAAAGGCAGAGCAAGAGAAGCCATGGCAAAGGCAAATGCAAAGGCAGCGACAAGGCTGCGAAGTTAACTGTCAATAACAGTTGCACGCAATGCAGCTTGCAACTGCAGCTTGTTGCCGTTTTTGCCACACTAATCCTTGTTGCAGCTGCAATCTGCAAACTCAGCTCCACAAAGCAACAAAGTCATGTATAGTATCCTGTGTAGTATCCTGTCAGCATTGGCTCCCCCCTTCAATGCAATACATCAAAATTTGGCAGCTTGCTGCTGCTGCTGCTCAGCTTGAGCTTCAACTACAGCTTTTGCCATAACGCGATCATCAAGCAAAAGCAGCAACTATAACAGCGGCAGGTGTATCTCTCTCTCTCGCTCTCGCTCTCTCTCTCTAATTTTAATGAAGCTTTGTCGCATCTGCTTCTGAGGGGAAAAAATAAACACACACACACACACACAGAGATAAAACAAACCATAAAAAAGCGCAAGTGGGCAAAGGGGCAAAGGGGAAAAGAAAAAAACGAAATGAAACTGGCCGCAACGCGTTGAGCGAACCTTTTGTAGGGATTCAACGTTTTGGTTTTCATGCGCTGCGCTTCGTTGCTTTTGCCATGCCTTGCCTTGCATTGCATTACGTTCTCGTCTCATCATCTCTTTGGCCAAAAGCAATGCAATGCCAAAGAGATGATGAGAGCGAACGTAATGCAATGCAAGGCAAGGCATGGCAAAAGCAACGAAGCGCAGCGCATGAAAACCAAAACGTTGAATCCCTACAAAAGGTTCGCTCAACGCGTTGCGGCCAGTTTCATTTCGTTTTTTTCTTTTCCCCTTTGCCCCTTTGCCCACTTGCGCTTTTTTATGGTTTGTTTTATCTCTCTGTGTGTGTGTGTGTGTGTTTATTTTTTCCCCTCAGAAGCAGATGCGACAAAGCTTCATTAAAATTAACAAAACTTAATTGCAGCTTACGTGGCACGTAACATGTTGCAAATGTGTTTTGCAATCTGTTTGATGGCCCCTACAATCAGCACACAACTTCCATGAAGTTCTGCTAGGGAGAGCGAAAGAGAGAGAGAGAGCGAGAGCGAGAGAGAGAGATACACCTGCCGCTGTTATAGTTGCTGCTTTTGCTTGATGATCGCGTTATGGCAAAAGCTGTAGTTGAAGCTCAAGCTGAGACTAAAGCAACAGCAGCAGCAGCAAGCTGCCAAATTTTGATGTATTGCATTGAAGGGGGGAGACAATGCTGACAGGATACTACACAGGATACTATACATGACTTTGTTGCTTTGTGGAGCTGAGTTTGCAGATTGCAGCTGCAACAAGGATTAGTGTGGCAAAAACGGCAACAAGCTGCAGTTGCAAGCTGCATTGCGTGCAACTGTTATTGACAGTTAACTTCGCAGCCTTGTCGCTGCCTTTGCCATGGCTTCTCTTGCTCTGCCTTGCTCTGCCTTTGTCTCTTTGTCTAGCTGCAGGCTGAGAACTTTCCTCAGCTCAACGTTTTGCCCAATTTGTGCTGTCAATGGCTTGTAAGCAAGCTCTAAATGTTCTCTCTCTCTCTCTCTCTCTCTCTCTCTCTCTGGCTAAGAGCAAAGCATAAACTGCTAGCAAAACTGTTTAGCTTCAAACTTCCGAGTCAAACTTTGGCACATGGCATGGCATGTCTGAAATTACGTTAAGCGCTTTTACTGCCTTTGACATTTGCATGCAATGACCTGCCATGCAGCCAAGCAGCCAACTCTCCCACAAGGCATCACTAGGCCAAACTTGGCTATGTCTGACAAACAATAACCGCATACAAAGAGCAAGTGCAAGAGAGAAAGACAAAGAGAGAGAGAGAGAACGAGAGTAACTGCAATTACTTTGGGGGCGCAAAAAGTGTAACAAAAGTTCATTGCGCCCACAAATTGCCTTAAGCTTCAAATGAAACTGTTGAAAGTCAAAAAGCTAAAGCCAAAGTCATAGCACATATATTCTGCCTGTTCATACGTGTTCATACCTGTTCATGCCTGTTCATTTCTGTAGTCATTCAATCATTCATGCTGTCAACTATTTGCCTGGCTGGCAATTTGTATGAGCAATTTTTCAAATATTTGAACATCAATTTTTTTGGGCAAAGTTTTGCAATTAATTGCAGGCGAACAGTTGTGGCAAGCAATGGCAAAATGGTGGCAAGTGTGGCAAGTGTCATATTCATAAATTGTGGCCAGCCTGTGCGGCCTGAGCTGAGGCTTGTGGCCAATAACATTTGAACATATGGCTGCAGCATGAGCATAAGCAGCAGAGAGATGTGTAGAGGCAAGAGCATGTTAGCAGTGTGGCAGAGTGCAGCAGTTGCCACTGCGTGTGGTCAAGCTGCTGCTGCTGCTGTTGCTCTTGCTGCTGCTGTTGCTGTTGCTGTTGCTCTTGCTGTTGCTGTTGGTGTTGCTGTTGCCGTTGCGTCAGTTGTTTGAAGTGTGCCCGTCGATAAATGCTGCCAGTTGGTTCAAATTATGTTGAGATCTGGTTACAAAACAAAAGGTTTCTGATTACACAAACACACACACACACAGACTATCATACTCTCACACACACATACACACACACACACACACAGATATACTAACATATTGTAAGCGCAAAGCGTTAATAATTAAAATTTATTCATGTGTATAACGATTAAAACGCCACACACACAATATCTTAGCTTGACAGACTAACAGTCTTTCTCTCTCTCTCACTCCCTAGCTCTATCTCACTCTCTCTCTTTGTCTACTGTTGCTTCTTTTTTTTGGCATAATTTGCTAACTGCGCGCGCTCTGGCGTCGATTTCAATAATAAGAGGCAACATTTTACGCTCGAGTGACTTGAAGTGCAACAACAACAAGCAGCAACAACAAGCAACAGCAGCAACAGCAGCAACAACAGTAACAGCAACAACAGCAGCAGCAACTATAGTGTAAACTTGCTGTAGCGAGTTGCCAGATAATATGAAAGATAGCTCATACGACCCGTTGTATGCGCCGTTATACTAGTCAAGCAGCAGAGACAATGGCAGAGGCAAAGGTAGAGGTAGAGGTTGATGGGCAGGCAGAAGCAGAGCAGAGGCAGCAGAGGAGATAGAAGTGACAGCAGATGAAGAGGCAGAAGTGAAGGCAAAGGTGCAGGCAGAAGCAGAGTAGAGGCAGCAGAGGAGATAGAAGGGGCAGCAAATTAAGAGGCAGAAGTGAAGGCAGCAAATGAAGAGGCAGAAATGAAGTGAAGAAGGTGCAGGATCAGCCAGTGGCGAAGGCGGAGGAAGAAGTTGAAGCAGAGAAGGCAGCAGCAGCAGAAGAAGAGGGAGAAGCATGGACAGAGTTGGAGGTAGAGGTAGAGTTATAGTTGAATGTGACAGCGGCAGCAGTGGAAAACGGAGAAGCTTGGGCAGAGGTATAGCTAGAAGTAGCAGTGCTAGAGGCAGAGACAGAGACAGAGACAAGGGCAGAGGCAGAGGCAAAGGCAAAGCGAGAGCAGAGCTAGAAGCAAAATGTAGAGTCAATGCCAGAAGCGCAGGCAAAGGTAGCGATAGTCGATGCAGAGGCAAAAAGACAGAGTTGACTAAGGCAGCAGCATTGGCAGAGGTAAAGGTAAAGGCAATGCATGCAGAGCAGGCAGCGGCAGCAGAGGCAGAGGGAGAGGCAGAGGCAGAGGGAGAGGCAGAGGCAGCAGCAGTGGCAGAGGTAAAGGTAAAGGCAATGCATGTAGAGCAGGCAGCGGCAGCAGAGGCAGTGGCAGTGGCAGTGGCAGCAGCAGCAGCAGCAGTGACGGAACTAGCAAAGGCAGAGGTAACCGTGGCAATGGCAGCGGCAGCGAAGAGCAGATGCTTTCACGTTTTTGTTTCCTGTTTTCAGAAGCTTTGCAGCATGACCACTTAAAAGTGTCTACAGTGCTGCCAGTTAGTATGTGTACATGTGCATAGCTACGTATCCTGTGACTGTGAGTGTGTGTGTGTGTGACTGTATGTGTGTGTTGGTGTATGCTTTGCCCATTTTATAAATGCGCTTTTAATAATATGTACAACAATTCTCTTGCATTCACTCTTCTCTCTTCTCTCTTTGTCTTCCGCTTGACGCTGTCTATTTACTTTTTGGGGTCATAATTGCGAATGAGTTTTGCCAACCCGCATAACTATAAAGTGAAATGAGCAAAATGCAATTTAGATAACATGCAGCAGATAAGAGATAAATATAGTTAGATAAATATATATATATAGAGAAAATGTTGTTGCTGCTGTTGCTGCTGCTGTTTGTAGCAAACAATCAATGCCACATGCAGTGAAAGACTTCAATTAATGGCCATTAAATTGACATTAATCATTCAACTGCAATTTCACAATACGCATTTTATATGTATGACTGACTGTTCAGTTACAGATATATATATACTATATATATATATATATATTCTCTATATAATGCTGCTGCATATATAATATATATAGTATATATATATATATATATCTGTGTTCTTTTATTTTTTAATTAAATTCCAATGCATGTCGAGCGAGCTTGACGTTGATGTTGAACTGCCACTGTCGCTGCTGCTGCTGCTGCTGTTGATTTCGCTCTGACGATTCTCATGTAAATTCAATATAAATATTTAAGTATTTGCCACATGCTCATTTTTAACAGCACCTGCAGCTGACTGACAGACTGCACAGACCAACAGTTGCTCACTACACACACTCTCTCTCTCTCTTTCTCTTACTGTCTGAGCAAATCAAACAGTGGCGTCGCGCCTGCAACCAGCAAGCGGCGAGCAGCATCGTCTGTCCTTTTGCATAAGCAAATAAAGAGCGCAGCGCACAGCGAGCAGCATAGAGTTGCTGTTTCTCTTTTCGGCTGCTGTTGTAACTGTTGCTACTACTATTGTTGCTGTTGTTGTTGCTGTTGCTGCTGCTGTTGTTGTTGTGGTTACTGGCTGTATGTCGCTGCATGAGTAACGATGCCACAGCGACACAAACTGCCCTGCAGTTGTTGAGCTGCTGCTGATGAGTGTACTCATACCTCACACTCATACCTTAACCTCATATTCATCTACATCTCCAACTACTTTCAACTTGCCGCATGCCTCTTGCCTTGCTGCTTGCCATTCGCGCTCACAGTTCATGGTTCAATGACAAGCAACTTTGAGTGGACAACAACACATACACTGACACAGTCTCCACACACATACACACACTCATGCTCACACTCATATACACTCATTCATTCACACATGTACTCATACTCATACTCATACTCATACTGAGAGTAGTAACTGCTCTAGCCTCGAGCTGTTAGCTGTGTTACCTGGTGCCAGCTATTTGTCTGTGGCTTGGCACGCCCACACACACACACAGACACACGCCTACACACACACACACACATACTTTGCCAATCTTACGCCCACATTATGCCCACTTGGCAGCACTTGCTGTTCGCCAAACAGTTGTTGTTGTTCAACGTTTAATTATACACAATTTTCTGACATGCCAACAAAAATTTATTTTTTTTCTTCTTTTATTTTTTTTATATATTTTTTTTTTCTTGTTATTCATAATTAACTGTTAATTAATGCTGCGCTTCGTGTGCTCAGCACATTTTCAAGTACTTAACTAATTTATGCATTAAGCATTTAAGTGTTTTCTACAAACCAAAAAAAAAATATATATATATAAATACAAAAACATGTCAAAAAAGTTTGAAATTTTTGTAGTCAAAATAAATGAAAAAAAAAAAAATTGAAGAGCTTTAAGAGCAATTAACAATTTATAGATATATGCTATATTTTATCGATAATTATCGATTATTTATATAGCATATGCAATAAAAATCGATACATTTTTCTATTGTTTATTAAATTATTTATCATAATTTATAATATGAAAAAAATTTTCATTTAACGTTTAGAAAATCTAAGAAATTCTCAGAACTAAAGCTCAGGCAATATATAAAAAAAATATATATATATAAAAAAATATATATAAAAAAAATATATATAAAAAAAATATATATAAAAAAAATATATATAAAAAAATATATAAAAAAAAATATATAAAAAAAAATATATATAAAAAAATATATATAAAAAAATATATATAAAAAAATATATATAAAAAAAATATATATAAAAAAATATATATAAAAAAAATATATATGTCGAATCGCTATTAATTTTTGTTAAAAGAAAACAACATGTACCAATATTGTCATCTCTATTGAATATTGTCATCTCTGTTAAATAAAATGTGAATGCCATTTTTATCTCCGTCTTCTGTTTATTGTAAGAGCGAGTTCAGCAGAGTTCTCTGTTTCGCGTAGCCTCGGCGTGACAACGTGTTAGAAAGAGAGGAAGAGAACAATCGCGGCGAATTCGATCAGCTGCGTTTCAGACAATGCTTGGATGATGCAAGATTGTGAAATAGAGTAGTTGCTGAGCGTCATAGAAGAGTGGTCACGAAATGTCACGGCCGAGGAAATGCACAACTCGCAGCAATAATTCAGAGGCGGCTTTAATAATGGATAACCACAACTCCACTCCGACATCAGAAGTGGGATCGCCTCAGCCCCAAGTCAATCCTGATGACCGTTTGTGCGCCTTGCTGGAAATGCAGCACCGCAATCTAATTGAAGTACTTAGTGCCGTGAAAAATGCGCAGGCGGCACCAAGCGCGTCCAAATCAGTTACGTTCCCGAAGTTCAACCCTGATTCCGCTGGTTCCAGTGCATCCACCTGGTGTTCTACGGTGGACCTTATTGTAGGGGAAAATCCTCTGGACGGCAGTGCTTTGCTTATAGCGCTAACCAAATCCTTGGAGGGTGGTGCTTCCAACTGGCTCTCACAAATCTGCTTTGCAGGAATGACATGGATTCAATTTAAAGAAATGTTTCTACAACAGTTTGAAGGCAATGAAACGCCAGCAGCGACGGTATTTAATGTTTTAAACAGCCGCCCAAAGGACGGCGAATGCCTGGCGCTGTATGGAAGCCGATTGGTGACTACTCTTATGGCAAAATGGAAGACAATGACACCAGAAGAAATTGCAGTGTCGGTAGCCTTATCGCATTCGGCAACCATAGATGCTCGGTTGCAACGCACGTTGTTTACAACCACTATTAAGACGCGCAACGAGTTGCAAAATGAGCTAAGGGCATTTTCGTTTGCTAAGCGAAAGGAGCATTCCGATCCGGAAAATTTTGTAAGCAAGAAAGTGCGCCTGCAGACACCGGTTAAATGTCATTTCTGCGGAAAAATGGGTCATAAAATAGCCGACTGCCGCTCCAGGAAAAATAACATGAAGCCACAAGGACCAAGTTCGAGTTCTGCACGTTCATCCGAGTCAAAAGCTGGACCAATTACTTGCTACAGATGTGGAAACGAGGGGCATATTGCATCAGCGTGCCCTAAACGACAGCCGATGGGAAGCCAAAGCAAAACGGACGAAAAACGCGTTAACCTATGCCATGTTGCTGAGCCAATTGGAACATTGATCTCATCCGGTGAGTCGTATCCATTTTGCTTCGATTCTGGAGCCGAGTGCTCACTCGTAAGGGAATCTGTGTCTATGAAACTCTCAGGCACACGAGTTAATAACATCGTTACATTAAAGGGTATTGGAAATAATACTGTCACTAGTACATTACAAATTTTGTCAAAAGTGATTATAAGTGAATACTGTCTTGAAGTCCTTTTTCACGTAGTACTTAACAGTTGCATTAATTACAATATAATAATTGGTCGAGAAATATTAAGTCAGGGATTTAGTGCTACGATAACAAATGATGAAATCAAATTATGTAAGACTAAGTCTGTACATACCCTTTCTGCTTTGAAAAATAATGTCAATCTTGCTAATGTGGATACCGAATTGTGTGGTGTAGATAAAGAAAATTTATTAGATATTTTAAATGAATTTTCAAAATCATTTATAGACGGATTTCCGAAAAGCCGCGTCACAACTGGCGAGTTAGAAATACGTTTAATTGACCCAATTAAAACTGTACACAGACGACCATACAGGCTTAGTATAGAAGAAAAAGAAATCGTGAGAAATAAAATTAAGGAATTGCTATTATCCAATATAATTCGCCCCAGTAGTTCCCCATTTGCCAGACCTTTTAACATGTTACCAATATGTGAAGATAATAATAAAGTTGATGTAAATTTTGTAAGAAATATGGCAAAAGAAAATATGAAGAAAAATGCATTGTATGATAAAGCTAGATTTGATAAGAACAAAGCTAAATTTAAAAATTTTAATGTTGGCGATTATGTTCTACTCAGAAATGAAGAGAGACACCAGACAAAGTTAGACCAAAAATTTAAAGGTCCATTCCTGGTGACAGAGGTGCTGGAGGGAGATCGGTATGCTATAAAGTCTTTGGTGAATAAGCGGACATATAAGTATGCGCATGAAGCTTTAAGGAGCATGCCGACAGAAGAGATTCCTAAGGAATTGGATATGTGTGATGTGTCTGAAAACGTTGAAAGAGACGTTAGAGACTCATTGGTGGATTCCAATGAGAGCGAAAACGTTGAAAGAGACGTTAGAGATTCATTGGTGGATTCCAATGAGAGCGAAGACGTTGAAAGATACGTCAGAGATTCGTTGGTGGATTCCAATGAGTTAGAAGACGCGCAAAGAGACGACACGAATCCGTTTGAGGACTCAGACGAATAATCTGCGTTGATGGATTTCAATGCGTTAGTTGGGACGCCAAACCCTTAGGTGGGCCACATGTCGAATTGCCAGTGCTAATAGGTACACGAGTTAATGTGTTGACTTATGTGATATCTGGTGATCGGCATTGCGGTAAGCCGATGGGCTGTCCTGGTACAAAGTTAGCATATCTTTGGAATCCGCAGTCAGTCTTCGTAGTATGGGTTTCCTTCTCGCTTCTGTCAGTTAGACTGAGTTACTTTATTTCTTTAATCTTTTGTTACACACGAGGACGTGTGATCGTCAGGAAGGCCGTGTCGAATCGCTATTAATTTTTGTTAAAAGAAAACAACATGTACCAATATTGTCATCTCTATTGAATATTGTCATCTCTGTTAAATAAAATGTGAATGCCATTTTTATCTCCGTCTTCTGTTTATTGTAAGAGCGAGTTCAGCAGAGTTCTCTGTTTCGCGTAGCCTCGGCGTGACAACGTGTTAGAAAGAGAGGAAGAGAACAATCGCGGCGAATTCGATCAGCTGCGTTTCAGACAATGCTTGGATGATGCAAGATTGTGAAATAGAGTAGTTGCTGAGCGTCATAGAAGAGTGGTCACGAAATGTCACGGCCGAGGAAATGCACAACTCGCAGCAATAATTCAGAGGCGGCTTTAATAATGGATAACCACAACTCCACTCCGACATATATAAAAAAATATATATAAAAAAATATATATAAAAAAAATATATATAAAAAAAATATATATAAAAAAAATATATATAAAAAAATATATATAAAAAAAATATATATAAAAAAAAATATATAAAAAAAAATATATATAAAAAAATATATATAAAAAAATATATATAAAAAAATATATATAAAAAAATATATATAAAAAAAAATATATAAAAAAAAATATATATAAAAAAATATATATAAAAAAAATATATATAAAAAAAATATATATAAAAAAAAATATATAAAAAAAAAATATATAAAAAAAAAATATATAAAAAAAAATATATAAAAAAAATATATAAAAAAAAAATATATATAAAAAAATTTTTATATTTTTTAAAATAAAATAAGAGAGAAAAAAATTCTAATAAAATCTAGCAACTGCGTTTTACTCAGTCGATAAATGTATAGATATGCCAAGGTTATCGATAAGTTTATTAAAGTTTAGCATAAGAACAATTTGTTATTACATTTTTATATTTCATTTTTATTAAAATTTTATTTTATTTTATTGAAATTGAAATTGAAAAAAAAAAATCTCAGAAAAATCTGAACAAATTTAATATTAAATAAAGAAATCAAATATAAAAAATTAAATCTCGTAAAAGTAAAGTTTTTATTATAGCGAGTAAAACGCTTAACAAACACAATGTGAATTTGCATGTTCAACTTTTTAATTGATTATTTGCTGATGATTTGCCGATTGTTATTGTTGTTATTGTTTATGTTATACTTGTTATTGTTATTTTTTTGTGATTATTTTATGCCGAAAGCAATAACAATAGTCAATGTGGCGTAGCCTTGGCCAGAAAGTCGTAAAAAAAAAGAAAAACAAAAACAAAGAAGTGAAAACATGCAAATAAATAACAAATAACAAATAATAAAATAATAGCAATAATTGTTTGCCAAATATTGATACAACAAACAAAATGGCGATAAATAAAAATAAAGAATAACAATAATAAAAAACAGAAAGACTAAACGATTGATTACATATTATTTTATAGTTTGGTTAACTCGTTAAATAATAATAAAAAATAAATAAATAAATAAATAAAAAAATGTGAAGTGCAAACATGAAAAAGAAATTTTTATGCATTTAATTGCATTTCAATTATTATTTTTATATTGATTTCAAGTGTCATTTTTTTTTATTTATATTTTTTTTTTGTTTTATTTTTACTTAGTTTTATGTCTGTTTTTTTTTTTATATTTTATGCTACACATTTTTTTATTATTTTTATGTTAAATTTTTAGTCAGCGCTTATTGTTTTTTTTTTTGTGTTTTTCATTTCTTGCTGTTGTTGCTGTTGGTGTTGCTGTTGCGCTCAGAGTTCGTTTTTATATATATAGTATTTGCACAGTTGATACTCAAGTCCTTTGGCACCCCAAATAAAATGTTCGCTTGGCCGTTTTTTTGCTTAACGAAGTGAAACTTTGCGTGAGGCAAGTCATAAAACAAGAAATCCAAAAAAAAAACACACAAAATTTACTATGCATAAGTTCAGAGGGGAGACAGTAAGAAAGAGACAGACAGAGTATAAGTGTGTGAGAAAGAGAGAGATAGAGAGTTTGATTGGTTAAGCAGTTACCCTTTGCGTTTTATGTTTATGGCACATGTCATTTTAGTCTGTGGCTAAGACTGATAACTTATGCTGCATGCTTGACGATAACTATCAAGAAAAAGTATTGCAAAATGCAAGCAACAACTGCAGCATTAAACTAAGCAGCTAAATTTATAATTTAATTAGTTAGTTAGACTAACTTCAAGCTAAAAATTTTAATGAAATTACAAATTTAATTTAATCAAAAAAAAAAATAAAATAAAACATGCCACAAAGTAAAAGGTATTAAAATTACATTAATTTCTTTTTTTATTTTTATTTTTTATTTTTTATTGCATTAAAGTTGTAAAGTCGTCAGCGAATATATATATATATATACAGATATATATATATTTAAGTCGCATTGCTGCTATAGTTAATTTCATGAAATATTTTTGGGGGGGGGAGGCTGAAAAGTCTAAACTCATTAAAAGCATTTGAAATGTCAGTCGTCAGAAATTAAATGGCTGAGCTTACAACAGATTTGTATGGGCCACAAAATGTGTTGCTTCCCGCTTACCGCTTCCCGCTCCCCGCTCATACCTTACCCGCTTACACTGTGCAGGCAACAGTACAGTTGACCATAATTTAACCATTGTATGTTGGTTTTGCTGCTGCAAAGCTAGCTAGCTATATATGTATATAGATGGGGAGTTTGGTCGATGTAGGCGTGGTCGTGGCAATGGCTGTCAACGTTTAAATTGCGGTTTTTTGCAGCGAACGACGAAAAATGAATAAGTGGAGCATTGACTGCATTTCGGATGCAACATTTTAAATGATTTCCACACACAGACACAGTCTGCTTGACACTGGTCGCTGTGGTATGATGTGGCGTGCTACGTTTGCAACTTGCTACCACATGCAATTTGCCGAGCAACAGCTCACAC
>JBAMBR010007060.1:0-33890 GCA_037044475.1 Zaprionus obscuricornis
ACTTTCCGAACCACGTCGTCGTACACAAATTAAACGTTATGGACATGAAGATGTTATGGAAATTAACTCGGAGGATTCATCCAATGAGAATAGTGATGAAGAAGGTGGCATAGGTAAGAGAGAGAGAGTGTTACAATAATGGAATTTAATCTTATTTTTTATTCTTATTAATATTTTCAATTTTTACTTTTAAGGTTTACGCTCTCGTCGTCGCAAAGAGAAACGTGATCGTAATCGTGAAAAGAAGGGACAACACGATGAGTATATACCACGTGAACGTGATGCATTAGCCGCTTTGGGTCTTGAAGAGATACAATATGGCAATTGGGCTAAATCCGAATGCTTCAAAGTTGAAAAGGGTCTATTGTCATTTGGGTAAGTAAATGAAAAAAAATTCGAAATTCAAATAGATTTATTCAACTATAATTATTTCTCAACCTTCGCGATATCTACAACGTCTCATTACATTATTCAGTTTCATATTCAATATATAGATCTTACGCTGTAACATTTTCT
The DNA here is from genome assembly GCA_037044475.1 of Zaprionus obscuricornis. Classification (NCBI taxonomy): domain Eukaryota; kingdom Metazoa; phylum Arthropoda; class Insecta; order Diptera; family Drosophilidae; genus Zaprionus; species Zaprionus obscuricornis. The sequence continues at coordinate 517 of JBAMBR010007060.1, forward strand.
CCTCTTTATCAAGCATTATTGCCTCTTCCTTCTTCTCAATATACTCTGTAATGCTTGGCGCTTCAAATTCATCTAGCTGACCACGTAACTCATTTAGCACAACATAATCCAATTCATTATTTGCCTGAACAGCGGCAACTTCTTTCTCTAGCTTCGTTATGGTGCGTCGTATTTCTTCAGTGCGATTAACAACATTACGCATCTCTGTTTCAAGATTCATCATAGCTTGTTTCTCTTCAGTCATTGCTAGTGATGTTTTACCCGTAATACCTTTTAAACCAGCCATATGTGTATTTTTCTCTTCCAATTCATTAATTAATTCATCGCGTTTTATCATTAATTTCTCAAAATCAACAGCTGTCAGAATGCCACTAAGATCAGCTTTAGTTATAAGATCAGCACGATGCTGTTGACAAGTTTCCTGTAATGTGACAATGGTCAATCTCATGGTGCCAAGCAGTGCGCGTGCATTTTTAAACCAATTAGCGGTAAATTTACGTAATTTACGTTCAATCTGACGTTCCGTCGCTGTTTCTAGAAATTGTACATCATTAGCATCGCGTAAAAAGTGTAACATAAAATTCTTTTCCGTTTCGATAGTCTCTTCGCTGCGATAACGTAACTCTTCAATTTTCGCACGCAGCTGTTTAACCTCAACAGTAGCTAAAAAAAAACAAAAAAAATTAAATATTAATTAAGATTTTTTTTTTTATTTTTTACCATTTCGTTCAATATCTGTCACACGTCTTTCAACTTCAGCTGTTGCCTTTTCAGCCAACTCAGCTTTGGCTTTATAATTGAGCTTAAAATCCATTTGTTTACGTTTCTCTTGTGGCGCCAATGTAGTGCTTTGTGCCATATGTATAGATAAGGTAATGGAACGTTTGGAGCTCGAGTGTCGACTTGATTGATGTAAGCTATCGACATTTGTTTGACGCTTGGGAGTATGTAAACGTTTCAGTATCGATGTACGACGTTGTCGCAAACCAATTAATAATTTCGGATCATTCTTTTCTAAGAAATCAATCATAATATGATTTTCTAGCTTAAATGTAGCTAAATCTCGTTGCACTTGTTGAATTGTTTGTAACATTTCTAATGCATCCATATTTTTAACACGATACTGTTGCTCCTCCTCGGTCAATTGATTATATTCATCTAAAAAATATTTATACGCAATGCTCGTAATATCCAATTCGGGTGGCACTTCATCGACAACAACTGTATTTGGATTTTTTGGTCCCAACTCTGATTTACCGCCAGAAATGGCTGCTTCCGACATGCTATACATTGTTGATATAGTATTTTTTTCTTTAACTATGTAAAATCTTTTAAATCTAAATATTTTTTTTTTTTCTTTTTTTTAATATTTGTAAATAATATACAGGATTTAAGATCTTTACGTGTTGTTGCTTCTTTTATGTGTTTATAAAATTTTATATTTGTTATTTTAAACGAAATTAATTTTATATTTTATTCTGTCAAGTTCAGAAATATTTTAGCATTAAAATTTATTTGATAATTGTTGTTAAGGCTACTATATTAATATTCTTGATTGTTTTTATACATTTACATTTCAGTTGGGGACGCTGGACAGAACTCTTGGAATTGGGACAATTTAAGCGCGGCTGGCGTGATATTGACATTGAAGACTGTGCACGTATTATTGTGAGTATATATATATATATAGCGACATATTTATCTATTTATATATAAAATCTTTATAATGATGACCAACCATGCTAATATTGAGGAAACTTTAGGTTTCCGCTGAGTAAAAACCAAACTTCTCAACCTGCTGAATTTCAAAAATATATAAAAAATCCATTTAAAATTCTAAAAAAATTTTGAAATTAACATATATCTCATTTCTCTTTTTATAGCTGTTGTACTGCCTACAGGTGTATAAGGGTGACGAAAAGATTAAAACATTCATTTGGGATTTAATAACACCAACGGAGGATGGCGAAGTTCAGAAAATTAGCAGGGATCATAGTGGCCTACACAATTTGGTGCCACGAGGTAGGAATATCAAAGGTATGGTAAAATATACATTCACGCACTCCAAAACCAGCTGCACGGACGTAGAGAGTTTTAAACCAAAAACAAAAAAAAATAAAAATAAAAAATTACAAGCTGCCTTCAATTATTTACAAAAAAAAAAAATTACTTTTTTATTGTACAAAGAAAAAAAAATTTGAAGAAAATTTTGTTTACTACATATTATTTGTGGGCCTGGACAATCTAACTATATATTTTTATCTAATAACTGTAAACTTCATGTTTAATTTTATCAAAGAGTTCATATTTTTGACTGGCAGCTGTGTAACTAATTTTTAAATGTTACTTTTTTAAATGTTTCTGGGTGTTCTACTACTATTGTACATAGCGATATGATATAACTAAAACTGCCCAAAAACTTTCTAATATAGCAGCGAACATCTGATGACAATCTGATGCTCTATTTATATGTTATATATATATAATATAATCCAAGACTTTTGACCTGACAGTGACAAACATAATTATGACGTACGCCAGAAATTGTTTCAAAAGAAATTAGACAAAAACTGAAGTGTGTGTATATTTTGTTGCCATGCAATTGTTTGCCTTTTATTATAATCATAAGCATTATAATTTTTATAAATATAAATTTCTAATGCATATAATACTTTAATATTATTAACATTAACAATTATCGTTTTTGCTAACATATCAATTTTTTTTTTACACTAGAGCTTTGCAAAGTGTTCTTCTGGCAAGCGTCTATCCAAAATGTGCATTATGATTCTAATATTCAGATCATGTCGGCATATTTAAGCCAGGCAATAGAACCGATCGTAACGCTCATAATCAATTACTTTGCAAAGCTCTATATAACTTCGTCACATTGAAGTTTCTTGTCAATTTATACTTATCTCGTAGCTAACAGACATATTTAATCAACAATAATTTTAATACTCTTGTATATATAACACTAGCATTGATCTATTAAATAACACATACTGCTCTAAACATATTGATCAATATTAATTTCTAGTCATTATCATTAGCTAACATCAACAGTTGTGCATTTTTATACTTCAATGATTAAAATTTATTCTCAATTTTTTTGTCACACAACAATTTGCAGGACGCAATGGTGGCAAATCAAATAAAGAAATGGGTAGTACAACACCAGCACCTGGTACTACTTCTGGCAGCAACAGTGGCAATACGACACCAGCTCATAAATCAGGCGCCTTAGAGGGCGGCGATAAAGATGGCAGTATCGGTGGCGGTGGCGTTAGCGCTAGCGCTGTGGCAGCTGTGATCAGCATACATGATCCAAATCATTGGAGTAAAAAGGAGAAATATGATGCGGATGCCTATTTGGAGGGAGCCTACAAGAAACATTTGGGCAGACACGCGAATAAGTGAGTCGTGTGGAATCGAATTAGTTTAAAACTAACAATCGCTGTGATATGCGATTAGGAAAAAATACTTGCAAAATTTACTAACAATTTATCAACATTTTCTTCCTTTTTTTTTTTTTAAACTTTTATTATCATTGCTTAATTTTTTTTTATTATTATTTATTATTTACTTTTATTTATGTATTACGTTTGAATATTTATACAGGGTTCTACTACGTGTACGGATGCTTTATTATATACAACATGAAGTTATTGGTGAATTTGTGCAACAGATCAAGGATAATACACCGATCAGGTATGCGTTTAATATCCATATAATAAATATATATATACATATATAACATACAATATATGCTTTCTTTTATCATCGTCACATCATCATTATTAATGATTGTTGTCGTTGATTGATTGATTGATTGACTGATTTTAATTCTAATTCTGATTGATTGTTGTTTACGCTCTCGCGTTTTCAAGCATTCGTTTTTTTTTTATTTATTATTATTTTTATTTTATTCATATAACTTTAAGAAAAAAAAAAAAAGTAAATATTATTTATTATTTTATTTTGATTTTTTTCTTTATAATTTATTTATTTTTTTTTATTAATTTTATTTTTAATTGCCAATTATTACATTTAATTATTTCTGCCATGTTTTTTAATAGTTGTTAATTAATTGTTTATTGTATTAACTAACTAATTAATGTTTCTACTACTACTAAAAAAAAAAATGCCAATTTGTTTGCCTTTTTGCTAAATCTTAACATTCAAAACTTCAACTGTTTATTGATTCACATGAATCTTTGGATAAACTCTATAAACAGATTATTTCTGCTATATAATTTTTATAATCTATCTATGTATTATACATATTTTATCTACGGTTTTCCTTTCGCTTTATGTGAGAGATTTCTTCTTATAAATGTGTATCATTCATTCTCTCTATACACTTTGCTATATTAACTTTTCTCCCTCTCTCACTCTCTTGGTATTAATTGTTGTGTTTTATGCTCTCGCTGAGTGTTTAAACCAATTTAAATCTCACTCTCTCTATATATATATTTCTCTTGTGCTTTAACTCTATGTAAATGTTAGTATACTCTTTTTTTACTCTTGCAATGTTTTATGACTTTTATATACATATAACTTATATGTTCTTGTTCAGCAGCTAAGTCCATTTAGTTATTGATAGTCCGTCTGTATAACTAATTGAATCGAAACTGAAGCAACCTTAGTGTTATAATTTGCAGTCCCCTTGGAATTATCATATTCTACAATTTTCTAGCAAAATTTTTCAATTCAAATTTAATTTCATTAACTACAGTGCAAGGGTATTAAAACTTCGGCATATTCGAAATTATTATAAGCTGTGTTCTCTTGTTATATCTAACATTCTCGTAACATTCTAACTTGTACTCGTAAGCGCCTTCTATTAACTACTTTAATCTTTAATCTCATAAATGACAACAACAAAAAAATATAAAGACATACAAAAAAAATAAGAAAAAAGAAAAATAATACTCAAGTATTGAAATACTATATAATATCGCTGTATTTATATATTGTTTTTGCACCTTTTTTTTTGACGAATATTTTAATTGCTAATTTGAAATTGAATATATATATATTATATATATATATACAAATACATATATATGTATATATACTATATATCTATCGTGTATATGTATATGTTTATATAAAAAAAACACTCACTTGTAACTTTTGGAAACCACAACAACAACCAACAACAACTACAACAACCAACAACTACAACTATAATAACAACCAACTACTTCAACAACAACAACAACAACTGCCACTGGCAAATGCAACTGCAACAACTGTCTCTCTGTGTGTGCGCGACGCAGTATGAAAGCAAAGCAACTAGCACCCAATCTGGAAAGGTAATATCTATCCAAACACAACAACATCTATCTCTCTCGTTCGTTCGCTCGCTCGCTCGTTCGCACGCACGCACGATCGTCAATTACCACCAAAACCACAACCGCCACGCCCAACCATCCAGACATCTGAAGTTATTTATAGGCGCATTTATAGGATATCAATTATTGCCCCCTATATATAACATTCATATATATATATATATATATATCTATCTCTATATATAAATATATTCATCGATCAAACGAAAACTGTCATCAAACGAGAAATGAATAATTAAAAAAAACAAAAACAAAATCAAAAAAAAAAAAATTATGCACAAAAACCAAAAACGAAGAAGAAGGAAAAAAAAAACAAGAGAAACTTTATATATAATTTATTTTCAAAATTCCAAATTGTTATTCGATTATTATATAGTCTATGGCAAATTCAACTACAGCTCATTAACAATATATTTTTGAGTTGCATTTAATTTTTTTTGTAGTTTGTAATCTGTGATAATAATCCGTAATCCATATAATTCGTAATCCGTAATCTATAATCTGTAGCACAAATTGGCAATTAACAAACAACAAACAAAAAAAAAAAAAAAAAACTTATTATTTTGTTTCTTTTATTTTTTTTTTTATATATATATATTATGCTTTTCTTATTGTTTTTCTTTTAATTTGATTATTCTAAAAAAAAAAAAAAAAACCAAAAAAAAAACAATGAAAATAACAATTTTCATACATTTACTAAAAACAAAATTCTCATACATATCAAAATATCTTATCCCTCATCTATATATCTTTCTCTCTCTCTCTCTCTATTTCTTACTGTGTATATAAAAAAAAAATAATATATATATATATAAAAATTTTTGTATATATGTTATATGTATATATATATATATATATATGTATAAATATCCTATCAATCAAATGTAGCGAGCTACCGATACGCCCGCCACCAACACCCGATCAAGTGCCATCATCATGGTGGAATCCAATTTGTTGTGATAAGAGTCTATTGGTTGGAACGTATAAGCATGGCTGTGAAATGTACCGTCAAATGCGCGCCGATCCCAATCTGTGCTTTGTTACACACGTTGGCGCCGGTGCCGGTGACGATTTGGCCGTCACGAATTTGCCAATGTAAGTTTTACGATATCATCTTCTACTTTTTTTTTTATTTTTTTATGCTGATTTAATGAATCTGTAAATTTTTATAGTTAATGTTAGATTGTCTTAGAGACAATTAGAAAAAATAAAAATATATCCTAATCCTAAATCCTAAATCCAATCCTTATACATATATAATTCCCTTCATTAAACATTGCTATGCTGAAATTAGTGAAACATTTATCATAATATCACATAAGCCACAAGTACTAAAAAAACAAATTAGCCAAAGTTCAGTCACTGTGCCTATTGATGATGATGATAATAGTAATAATCAAAACTGGTAAAAAGAAAAAATTAATTTTTTAATTTTTTTCATTTATAGAAATTATAGAAATCTGTTGCATGTTCTCTGAAAAAAGAAATTTTTTTTTAATATTTTATTAATTTTATTTCAAATTTTTTTTATTGATTTGTTTGTAATAGAAATGAAGACGATGCAAATTCCAAGCATGATGACGGCGATGAAGTGGACGATGATGGCACCACAACAACCAAAGACTCTGATTCCACAAAATTAACGGCTGGCGATAATAAGGATTCGCTTGATCCAGAGCGTCCAAGTTCGTCGGGTAAGAGCGATAAGTGCGAAAGCAACGGAGGCAACGACTCCGCCAACGCTACCGCTGCTAATAAAGCTAAAATCAAAATCAAAACGAACGCGCAACTCGGCACGACGTCTGAGGGCAATGGCAGCGCCGTCGAGGCGGACCCACAGACAGCGACAGCTGGCAATGAAGCGCTAAACGAATCGGCTAAAATTCAAGAACAAAATGATAATGATAATGATATTGATAAGGCTAAAACTGCTGATATTGATAATAATGATAAAGATAAAGATAAAGAAAACGAAAATGAATCAAAATCAAAATCAAAACAAAACAAAAATAATGAGCAACCCGCTGGCGATGATGCAGTATCTGCAACTGATGCTGCCACTGTCGATGCCAAAGCAGATGCTGATACTAATGCTGATGCAATGGTCATTGACGATGACAAACCAGCTGCTGTTGATGCTGATTCAAGTTCAACAGTGGCAGCTGGCGATGAGGCAACTGTTGCAGTCACTGCAGCATGTAGCAGCGGGTCGCCAAGCGCTATGGATACAACCAGCACCATCGATATAAATGATGAGGTGAAGGCCAATAATAATGGAAATGAGGCCACGTCAGCTGCGCCAGCTGATGGCGAAGCCAATGATGCCGCTGCCATTGCTCCGGTCGAGACCGAATCGTCAGAATCATGCACTAACAACGCCACCACAAACATCAATACCACCAATACCACCATTACCACCACTACTACAATAACAACCATTACCAATCCATCACCCACCACTACTACCACCACAACTACCACATCTTCAAATTCGACTTTATCAACTACTACTACAACAACAACAACAACATCAACGACTTCAGCGACTGCAGCGATACCTGCAAACGCTGGCGAGTCAACGGGTCAAAACTGCGAAAATGCTAACTCCAACTCAAATTTAGGCTTGGACGAAGAGGAAAGCGTTGCGGGTAGCTATCCACCCACACTGGCTGCCGCTGAGGATGCCACAATGTGGCCATCAATGCAGGATCTCAATACACGTTTACGTCGTGTTATCACAGCTTATCAACGTAATTACAAGAAAGAGGAACTCAAACAGCAACAAAAGGCCAAGGTAAGTTTATTACAAAAACACACACTTACACACTCACACACACACATAATCATACAAGAATATACAATATACATATATTTCAACCCATCAGAAAATATATATGCCACTTATACATAACATTATCCTACTATCCAAATTCCCCATTTATTCATACTATGATGCCCCACAATATATATATATATATTTTTGGGCTGGATTGAGAATCTAAATGTTTATACGATATCTTATCTATCTTTATAAAACTATCGTCTACGATAGTTTTCACTATACACTTTTTGCCCTCCAGCACAATAAGATATCAATCTTTATATATAAATCTATGTATATCACGGCAAGAATTATGAAAATATAATAAAACTCAACTATTGATAATAATTGAATAATTTTGAATTTTTAATAGTTTTTATACTAACCAGATGATAGTAGGAACACTTACCGATATTCATACATTTGATAGGATATTCTGTCAGTATTATTTCCTGATTATATTTCCAATATTCTTGCCGTCATACACACACAAACACACACATACACATACACTACTCAATTCTTTGTTTTGTCTTCTGTCTATATATGTTTTTGTAATTTTGAATATAACACCAAAAAAAAAAATAAAAATAAATTAAAATTGTATCAAAATTTTTGTAGTGTCCTGTGTAAAGTACAGTATGTAGTTTTGTTGCTTAGCTGTTGGTCGTAGATAAGTTTATTAACAATAGTTAATGTACAAATCGTAGTTAGAATAGAATGAAACTAAGAGAGGAACCGTAACCAACCACCAGACCGTTGACGACTATTGAGATACGACGATAACTGTTAACTGACCGGACTACTATGAAATTAAGGAACAGCAAGCAACAGGTTAAAGATCCAACAGCTGATTAACAAAACTACCTGACAAAACCCCCTTACAATTCATACATGTGTCACCTTGGCACATGTTACTTTCATAGATCTTTATAGATCATAAATAGTTTCCCCCACAATAAGCAACTTGCTTTATATATCCCTGATTCTCTATCTCTCACAATTATAAACACATCTTGATCTGGTTTACCATCCCCCTCACACACACACACACACACACATACACTCTCTCTCATGATGTTAAATGTTGTTGATTTTAACCGAGTTCTTACCAAAAAAAAAAAAAAAAAACCAAACCACCCTCCAATCCTCCAATTTTGCCTCAACAGCTACAGGCATTGGTCTCATCGACGCCGCCGTTGTCTGTCCCTACTACGCCGACCCTGCAATCAATGCAAATGCAGATGCAGGGTGCCGGTGGTGCTGGCAACACTGCTACTGGCGTTGGCGTTGGCGTAGGCGTTAATGTTGGTGTTGTCGGTAGCGGCGGCACAGTTAGCCAGCTACAGCAGCAACTTGACTCAAGTAATCGCAGCCTGCAAGCATTGATGCAATCGCAGGGTGCCAGCACATCAGCAGCAGCTGCTGCTGCAGCTGCAAACAATGTTTCAGCTGGTACAACGATGAATCTTGGCATGGCACAACATCAACAACAACATCAACAACAGCAGCAACAACAACAACAACAGCAGCAACAACAGCAACAGCAGCAACAACAGCAACAGCAGCAACAACAGCAGCAGCAACAACAGCAGCAACAACAACAGCAGCAACAACAGCAACAGCAGCAGGTTGGAACTATCGGTGGCACAACGGTACCAGCCATGCCCACTGCTGCGGATATAAGCCTTATGCTGAGCATACTCAACACTACAGATGTCAGCCAATTGGCCAATTTGGATATCAACAAACTAGCCATGTATTTGGTTAGTATGAACAATGTACGTGAAGAAATCCAAGCATCACCAATAATTATCTGATGAGTACCAATATATTTGATATATATATATATGCTATATACCTAACTATAATACAACATATTACATTTTTAAACTCATCAAACGTTTTAGACAATCTCTAACTATATTCACCCATAAAACAACAACAACAACAAGAACAAGAACAATACATAAACATAATAAACCTTACCATTTACTTTTTACCCTTCCCCTGCTGCAACATCTCATGCTGCACAAAAACTTAACACACCCTTCAATTTTTTTCATTTTTTTTTTCTACTTTTGTTCTTTTGGCGTCCCCCTGTTCGGGGGCGTTTGTTAATAGACCATGACCAAGCAACTTACCAACCAACAACAGCAATACATTGAAAACACTATAACATACCATATACCATACCATATAATAATAATAATACTCGTACCTCCTATACACTTCTTTTATACTCGTACAACTTTTATAACGCCTTCTTTTTAACCTCCCTAACACACACACATACATTGACAGTCAACAAACACTTTGAAAACAATAGTAAAAAACACAATACATTGATTTGAGTTGAATTATATATTGAAAAACTAACCCCCTTGAATTATACATATATATATGTATATATCTTATATATATATATATATATATATATTGAATATCAATTGCATACTAACTTTGCATGCTACTAATAAAATTAAATATATGATAATAATATCTATCTAAACAACACAATAGAGTACAAGTATAACAGCAAAAATTAATTACATGTGTCCATAAATACATAACTAACGATATATACCATCGATATATATATATTTATATATATATATATATATACATTATGAAACCATAATGAAATATTTTATATTCTTACTAACCTTGAGGTATTTTCAATTATTATTTTTAATACAAAACAAATTTCACTATATATTATATTTATAACCTTTATATAAACACGTGTTTACGATATTCTCCCGCTTTATCTCTATCTCTCTCTCCACTATAATACCGTCGAACTTATCTATATCTATATATAAAGTAACAACAATTATTTATTTTTTTTTTTATTATGAAACCATTAAAACTTCTCGCTGAACAAGTTTTTCATCAACCAGGTTTATTTTTTTTTATCTAATTATAGATAAATTCGACTGTATTACATTTTCAGCATATTCCAAAAATGTTTTTACCATAACTCTCTATATATATATTTATTATATTATCTAATATATTTGAAAATTTCAACTAGCTTATAAGTTAAGTTCCCCTACCTTCTCTCCACATGTTTGATAATTTTTACCGCCAGTTGTGACATAATAAGTTAATTTCCTTAATCAAATCAAAGTTCTCTTTCTCTCTATACTTTGGCGTTGCACAATTTTCGACCCTCGTGACAACAAAAAAAAAAATTATCTAACTTCACACCGTCCGCTGCTGCTGCTTACAATTTACGTATAGTTTTAGGTCAGACCCTGCGGCTGATCATGTCATAATAATATTGCTCTCATTTTATAAGGGTGTCAAGGGAAGATTTTTTTTATTGTATTCAGGGCAACGAACCGGTTTTTGCCAACTGCCACACAATAGCTATTAACATCCCTTAAAAATAATATCAAGTGCTAATTGAGTTTCACAAATGCGGAAAATATGAATTAAAATTGAACCGCATATCTTGATGTTGTTAAACAGATATTCAATGGGGTCTCGAGATTTTGCTGATATATCATCGATAAATGTCTGCTTTTTATACCCTGAAATTGGATAAAAAAAAGGGTATATTAAGTTTGTGCAAATGTGTGCGTAACAGGCAGTAAGAGGCGTGGCATATTCCAAATAAACTCCATCCATAAGTTCCATGTATTTTCTATTGCCGGTTTGCCTTTTCGCATAATTTAATAATGTTGCATTTAAAAGTTCTATTTACTTTTTTTGGGAAATTATCTTTATTAATTGTTCCATTAATCATTTTCATCTAGCAGAAATTTTGACTCCAATAAGTTCCTTTAAAAACAATGCCAAAATCACCATAACCTATATTCTACCAGTAGAATTATAAATATTTGAAATATTTTATGACTTACGAATAATCTCATAATTTCGTCTACGACCTACGGATAATCTCATAATTTCGTCTAGCATTGTGTAGTTCTTTAAGTGCATAAAATGTACTGATAAAAAAATAATAGGATTTGAAACATTTATTTTTTATTATTTATTTATTTTATTTTTAGTATTAATGCTGCGATAATTCGTACGAAATAATCCCCTTTGTGATAAGTAATTTCTCAGAAATATCGTTGATGACTCTACTTGAAAATACTAAAAGCATCATGAATATAACAAAATACAAAGCAATATAAGATGAAAATTGTATTTCTTAAATATTTATTATAATAGTTTGAAATATTTTGGGTAATATTTTCCCACTGCAGCGATAGTAAAAAAACATTAATTTGTTGATAGTTCAATTTTAAGTGTGTCCGGTAATTTGTTGCATTATTGGGCGATAAGCGGGCATAGGATCCTAGCATTTTTTAATTAGAATTTTTATTTTTTTGTTGCACTCAGGAGGGAAACACATTATTTACTTAATATTAGGTCTTACTTCTGCATCCGCGCTGCAGTAGAGTATTTATTACTATCGTAAACCTACAATATCAATATCAATATTTGAAATTAACATGTGAAAAAGTTGGAAAAAGCATTAATAATATCAATACCTCAGAGTTCCATGCATAGTTTTCTGCCCAATTCTCCCTTGACATCCTGCATTGAACATATCTTGTTAAGCCAAAATTGCAAAACTTTTTAAGATTTTTCAAGATTTATCAATTATCATATTGCTAGGTTGAACATCCTAATGTATGTCGCCACATAACATACATAAGTACAGTTATATTTTATTAAAGGATGCTGAGTATTTTACTGTCGGGTGGACACCACGACTGTTGTAGCCTTCCCTGTTTTTTTTTTTTGGTAGCGTGAAAAATGTACAGGCAAAGAGTTAACAAAAGGAAGAGAAAATCTGGCAAGCGCAAAATGTTGCAAAAAAAAAAAAAAAAAAAAAAATAGGGGGAAAAAAGGGAAAACGTGAAAATGTAAAATAAAATAAAATAAAATAAGTAACACACACACACAGTCACACACCCACCGTATAATAGGTGGTTGGCCCACAGTGGACGTCGACGTCGACTTCTCGTTGTTTTCTGTCATAGCGAGCGTATAACTGTCGTAATATCTATGTATGTCTACCAACCTCCCCCTCCTTCCCATGTATATGTGTCTCTGTGTCTATGATTGTGTGTACTTCCGAATGTTCAAACAAAAGCAACGGCAAAACGATGACAAAACGAGACGGACGACCAACAAGCGCTAAGAGCAGCAGCAAGCAGCAGCACTAGTAGCAGCAAACTCAAAAATACAAATACAAATACACTTATGCTTAATTTATGCAAAATAAAAGAAATACACATAGAGCAAGCAAGCAAGCAGACCTAAAACCAGAGAGGAGAAGCTTCGAGTCGAATAGAGTTGAGCAGCAGCAGCAGCAGCAGCAAACATGCTTGCCGAGCAATGTATACGACTTCGAGTCGAATTTTGAAGCCCGAAATGTGGTGCCACACATACAACACGAGATGCTCGGGCGCGCGAATGAGCAGCCAAACGAGCAAACGAGAAAATGTCAAACCACTTTGCACACTCAGCAACAGTAACAACAGCAACAACAACAATAGCAATAGCAAAAGTAACAACAACACCAACAACAACAATAAAAGCAGCAGCAGCATTAGCTAAAGCAGCCGCCCCAAAAATGTTGCCTTTTTGCCACCTTCAAAAGAAACAGTGAAGCTAGCAACAAGATGACGACGAAGACGACGACATACAACAAGTAAAACTCTTAGGTCAAATTATATATGAGATTCGTCTTGCAGATGAAAGTCAAATTGTACAATCTGACGCGCATTTTACTGTAGCTGCTGCTGCTGCTGCAGCAGCAACGACAACGACAGCGACGAGTAAGAGAACGAGATGTCGACGCCATTATCAAAAGGCAAAGCGAACGCCAGCGCCATCAATCAAACCAGCAGCAGCAGCAGCAATAACAACAACAACAACAAGAACAAGAAGAACAATGATATTAGGCAAGAATGAAGCTAACGTTGACGTCGACTGCGCAGTTGACAGCAAGAAGAGCAAGCAAAATGGTCACACAAGCCAAAGCCGCATTATGTTCATGCTGCTGCTGCTGCTGCTGCTGATGTTGTTGTTGTTGTTTTATTGACGAAGTAAAGTTCTTCTTTGGTGACGATGATTGTTGCCGCGACGGCAACAGCAATAGCAGCAATAGCAACAGCAGCAGCAGCGTTGGCGGCAGCGGTCGGGGTAATGGTGGTCGAGAAATTCTGACTCTGACTCTGAGACTATGAAATGTTGAGTATTGGGTATCGGTATCATCGGTATATCGGGTGGTTGTTGTTGGCTGTACTTGTGCGCCGGCAGTTGCCGATGATGGGTAGCCCTATGCTTGCTACGCTTCTCTGTGTGTGTGTGTGTATTAGTTTTTCATGAGTGCGCACTGCTCAATGTGTGTGTGTATTTGTGTATCTATATCTTTATGTATTCGTATATGTATATGTGTGTAATTTTACATTTTCTGGATTTATCCAATGTTTAATTTTTTTTTTTTTTTCCTTTTTTTTTATTATTTTTTATGCCCACCCAAATGCCAAAGCCAGAGACCAGAGCTGTTGATGTTGTCGCTCTCAGTCTGTCGCTGTCGCTGCCGTTGCTGTTGCCGTTGCCATTGCTATTGCTTTCAATACTTGTATATCCGTATCGTTGCGCTCTCACGGGGCGAACTCGTGGGCTCAATTATTGAGCGAGAGACGCAATGGCGATAGCGATGGCAATGACGATGACGATGGCAGCGGCGAATATGTGTGACTTGAAATTTGTATGTATGATGGTGATGGTGACCTGTTCCGCTCCTGCTATAATTTCTCGTGTTTCGCGTAGTCGTCGTCTTTTGCTTTTTCAACATCTACATTTGCCCGCGGCGCGTCAATAAAAAGCCAAAGCCTAATTGTGCTCATTTGAGCTCATCGCTGTTGTTGTTGTTGTTTGTGTTTTTGTTGTCTGCTCCTTTTGCTCTCAACTGTCGTTCGTTAAGTTTTCGTATTCCTTTTTCTACTACATTTGCACGGCAGCGACAACAGCAGCAGCAGCGACAGCAGCCGCAGCTTAAAAGAATTTATTTTTTTTTTTTTGTTCCCTTTTCTGCATTTATGCAATGTGTATTTAGAACACAAAGCATAGAGAAGAAAGAGAGTTAGCTTTTCTCCCCTACATATGTATGCATATATGAGCGTATATATGTATATATGTGTGTGTGTGTGTGCTTGTATTTGTGTATTTGTATATTTGCCATTCTTTTATTTGCGCCATCTTTGGGGTCTACATGGATTTGCTTGGATGCGCACCGCATCGCATTGCTGCTGACTGACCGCTATTCGATTTATTATTTTATTAGCATTTGTTGTTGCTGCTGCTGCACAGCAACAGCGTGCACAGTGGTACACAATAAGCATTTACATTTACAATTGTCATCAAAAGTTGTTTGACCACTTACGTATGTTGCTCTCGTGCGTCTCACGTGTTGCTGCTGTTGCTGTTGCACATGTTCGTTGCAGCAATGGCAGCAATGGCAGCTGCTGCTGTTGCTGTTGCGTCGGCGCATTCATTTTCACACCTGTCAATTTGAAGCATTCTCAATACTTGACCAGTGTGCAGAGTGCAATGGTCAGTTCATCAATATAAGTGCATACTAACTCCTTACAACTCACACACACATTTTTATAGTTACACTTATATGCAGCTGTGTGTATTGGGTTACGTGTCTCAAATGAGTTGCTGCTGTAGTTTTTTTTATTATTTGTTGTTGTTGTTGTTATTATTGTTGTCTACCTGCATTTTGATTTAGTTTTTATTTTACGCTTTAGTCAAATTTACGACATTCATACGTATATTACATGTATAACACACACATGCACACACTTCACTTTTATACATAGATAAATCCCCACTTAAAGACAGACACACACACACACATGCATAACACATGCATTTGTATGTGTATTTTTTTACATGCACATGCATTCAATCGGCAATCGTAATCTCTTCTCACGTGCAGTTGCAGTTTACTCTCTGAGCAAGCGATCATGCTTGCTTGCATTTGCCTCTGTGTGTGTGTGTGTGTGTGTATTTTTTTTTTTAGTCATATGCATTTACTGAAGATGTGTCGCTGTCGCTGTCTCTGTTGACGTCGACGTTGTCTGCGTCTCCAACGTCTAAGTCGCCGTCGTCGTCATTGTCGATGTCGATTGGCAGCTTGTTTTTTTTTTTTTGTGTTGGTGGTTGAATTGCTGTTGTTGGGTGTTGCACATGTGTGTGTGTATCTGTATCTTTAGAGATTGATTAATAATCTCGTTTTTTTTATACTCGAACAACATCCCATCCATCGGTTGCCTTCGTCGTCGTCGTCGTCGCTGCTCTGCAGCAGCGCAACTACGTGCTACGTGCTTATCGCACTTTAATGCAGTTTCTATCTTTCCTTTTGCATTACATATGCATCAAAACTAAAAAAATTATACAGCTGTGTATATTATATATATTAAATATATTTAATTAATAATATTAATTATATATAAATTATGTAAATGAAATATACGATTATGTTGCATATGTCAAACAGATGTTGCATTAATTAAATCATATTTCGATATACTTTCGTTTTTCGATTATATATTCGATAAAGATTAAAAAAAGAAAAAATTGCTCACATATTTCTGAGTATTCTCTTTTTTTTTTTGCTCTTTTGCTATTTGCCATTTGCCATTTACCATTTATACCTCATGTGCTGATATGTGTGCGCGCACATTTTGTACCTGAAAAATTTTAATCCATTTCTCATCGCATGGCCTAAGCGGCGGCGCATGGCTGAGCTATTATTTTATTTTATTTTATCCCTTTTTACGCTCTATGTGTCCTTTGCCCATTCTCAATTTGCGTCAACATCAAACCGTCGTCGCAGCCGTTGCTATATCTCGCTGCTTTTGCTTTTGCTTTTCCTTCTGCTTCTACTTCTGTGCTTATGCCGCCTTGTCGTCAACAGTTTTTGTGGTACATTTGTTTCATTGCTTGGCTTTTTTGCCGTGTATGTCATGTATCTCCCTTCCCCCCCCACTCTCCCCACAATATCATCTTCCTGTTTCCTCTTCTTCGTCTCTTAATATTGCATACACGTGTATATGAAGAATATACATTCATATGTATGTATATATCTAAGAGTGTGTGTGTGTATGGCAGGCTCTGACTCTGGCTTTGCCCATTGCCTTTTGCTTACATTACACAGTTGACACAATGTGTGGTGCCTCCTCATTCTTCTTCAACTCGTCCATCCAGTGCACAACAACAGCAGCAAAAGCAATAACAAAAACAACAACAGCAACAAATACTCCTCGTCGTCGCACACAGACACTGTAGAATATAATATGCTCTCATTCGCTCTCGCTAGCGTTTCGCTCTCGCGTCCCAATACGCTCTCTCTCTCTCAGTTGGTTGGCTGACTGGCTGGCACTGCAAGTGACGCTTTGCTTGCTGCTTTGCCTTTGCCTTTGCCTTTACTGTGCCTTGTACTACTATGCCATGCCATGCTATGCTATGCCTTGCCGCTCATTCACCTCAGAGGACAGGCTGTGTACTGTGTGTGCTGTGCTGTGTGCTGTGACTGCCTTTCTGCCTGCCCATCTCATTCATATTCACATTCACCCAAAACGGCGTTTGGCTTAATCTCACGATTGTTTGGTTTCGTTTGGTTTTGGTTTTTCTGCTCTGGCTCTGGCTCAGTCAACGTTGCTTCTCTGCTCAGCTCTGCTCTGCTTTGCGCTGCTCTGCTCTGCTCCCTCGCTCAATAGTATAGTTGCTTGTGCTGCTGCTGCTTGTTGGGTTGACTAGCAACCTCTCTCCCTCCCCCGTTCTCAGTTCGTAACCGTCTCTGTCGCTGTTGTTGGCTGGCTGGCTGGCTGATTCGCATTCGATTTTAGCTGCTAGTGCCGCTGCTGCCGTCGCTGCTTCCGTGCACGTATGCGTCCCCGTTGTGGTCTCTGTGTTTCTCAGTTTTACGTACGACTGTATGTGTGTGTGTGTGTGTTTGTGTTTGTCTGCTGCTGCCTGATTGTGTGTGTGTATGTATGTGAGGAGTGTTTCTTGTATTTAGTCCGCAATGCGCTCGCTCATTATTTGTTTGAGCGCCGCGGTGTAAAGTTGTAAAAAGTCCAAGTGCTTGAGCAGCAAAACGCATCCATATCCAAACATCGTTGCGTTATTGTCGTATCGTCGGGGTTTTCGTATCGGCGCGATACAAATACGATACGATACACGTTTGTTATTGTCGTCTCACTCTTTCTTTCACCCGCTATATATATGCATACGTGTTTGTGCTGCGCTGCTTTATGATTGTGTATGTGTGTGTGTGTTTGTGAAATAATAATAATCAAACGAATGGAAAAATGTAATTGCTGAGGCAAAAAAATAGACGACGAGACGAGACGAGAGTCACAAGTCGTCAAGTCGAGAGTGCTAAGTGTGAGAGTGGCGAGTGCAGACGCCGTTACCGCTGTCGCTGTCGCTGTCAACGTCGCCGCCAAACGAAACCAAACACACAACACAACGTGCAAATGGGCAAATGTATATCGTCGCCCTCGTCGTCGTCGTCGTTGTAGTCGCCGTCGTCGCAATGAATGATAATTAGTGTTTAATTAAAATCAATAATGTCGAAATCGAAAATCTATTTTCAATAATTGTGATATTATAATTATAATTGTATTGATATATATGTAAATGGAAATGTAAATGTATTTGTCTATATTTATATTTATGTGTGTGTGTGTTGTGCCTCAAATTGTTTCTAATATATAACGATAACAACAACAACATCAACTACCAGTAGAAGGAATAAGAAGAAGAATAAAATGGAGGTTATTAAACCCATGGATTTTAGCAGTTTCTCTGCATTCTGCGAGCATCTAAATAAATCAACAGCCGCTGCTACAGCGGCAGCAGCAGCAGCAGCCGCAGCAGCGACAACAACAACAACAACTACGATAGCGCCCAGTAGTTTAAACAATGGCATTTATTTGGAGGTAAAAATAACAAACAATAATACTAAAATATAGCAATGACAAATGTCCAACAACAACAACAACAACAACCACAACAATAATAATAACAAAAAGCAAAAGCAGCAACAAAAACAACAACAACAAGAGCAACAATGACAATGACAATTTATTGTATCAAATTTGCAAAACTTAATTAAAAATAAAAATGAAGGCAAAATGCTTGCGACAAAGCCAACAAGCAGCAGTAGCAGTAGCAGCCGCCCCATCGAATAAATGTGAATGCGAATGTGAATGTAAATTGTGAATGCAAAGAATGCGTGCAGAAAACGTAAAACGAAGAAACTGAAACCAAAAACTGAAGGCAAGAAGTTGATATAGAAGAAGAAGAAGAAGAATAATAAGAAGAAGCAGAAATAAAAGTAACATCCAAGCACAACTTCAACACAAAACTGGCAAACAGCAACGACAACTAACCAAAAGCAACATCAACCAACGGACGGGCAGCAAGCAAGCAAGCAGCAATTCGCAAAGCTGCAAAGTTAAAACGAAATACAAAACAATAAATTTATGCCTATAGATTTCACATGTACTACGTACCGTTGCCACTTACACGGCATGTGTAACTCATTCTCTCACTCATTCACTCACACTTGCTAAATCTCTTTTTTTTCTCACTCACACTCACTCGAACGTTCTCGCTCTCACTGCATATACAAATAAATAAATGCACGGTAACCAGTTGTCTCTTTGTATATGCATATGTATGTGTATGTGTATGTGTGTGTGAGTGTAAGTGTAAGAGCGCTCATTTAAATTCGTTTTTCCGCCTGTCTTCTACTACCCCATTTCCATTTCCATTCCATTTCATTTCATTCCATTTCTTTGGCTAGCTACTAGTAGTCGCCGCAAGTCAAGCCGCCATTGACGCTGACGCCGATACACCGATGCCTCTGCCTCTGCTTCTGCCGCAGCCGTAGCCATTGCTTTTGCTACTTACTAATAATCATAATCAATCGCTCGCACTTGTATCGTGCAAAATGTACGAAGAAAGAGAGATAGAGAGAGAGTATGTGAGTGCTAGCATAAGAAAGAGGGCGCAAGGTGAAGATGGCAAGGCGGCAGTAAAGCGTACGTCGAAGGCGTCGCGTGTCGGTTTTTATGTCGTATATGTATGCGAGAGCAAGAGAGATAGAGAGAGCCTATGGATGTGATAGTGGTGGGAAGTGTCTAAAACTTGTGCTTGTATTTCCTCCTTTTAGTCTCTTTATCTATGTATCTTACTTGCTTTTGTCGTGTTTGTTTTTGTTTTGTTGTCTCCACCACACCCCCTTCCCACCCCCCACTCCTCATATTTTGCCCATATTCACTTTAGGCCTCTTCAATTTACTTTTGGATATCGTTTCTTGTGTTTGAAATTTGTATATGAAAAGCCGTTAGCCGTTGGCATATCTAAGCATATATAGAGTGCTGCCAACCTGCGCAAGCAATTGGCATCCTTGAGGGCATAAACAGACTTGCCAACATGACTGAGAGCAGCAGCAGCAAGTCAGCCCCTAAAGGCACTTTCATGCTGCCAAAGTATAGAGGAGCTAGAACTAAAAACTCAATTTTTGTTGTTGTTTTGATTTGCATATTCAACAAATACATATGCATTTTATACTTGTATATTTGTATATGTACTATTTTTGCAACCACCTGGCAACGCTGTCTGAGAGAATTTTGCGCCGACAGTTTGTCAGAGACTACTATGTATTTGTATATGTATATTTGTTGTTGTTGTTTTTAGGGAAGAGGCGACAGTCATTATTATTATTATTATTATCATAACTAACTAGAAAACAGGCCCCAAACACTACACTACAAGAACGAAGGAAGCGCTGCCCACACACGAAATGTAGTTGCGTATGATTGTGTGTATATGTATTTTTGTATATTCTTTTGTATGTATTTGTATTTGTAAAGAGAGCTCACTGAGCTCCTTTTGCTTTGCTGTATATTTGCGACGGTGACGTTGCCGTTGCCGTTGTTGTTGCCCGTGCAATTGGTCTCGCAGGATTCATTTATTTGTCTCCATCTCTTTTCTATTCTGCCTTTGCCTCTTTCTCTGTCTCTGTCTCTATCTCTCTGTCACCGTCAACGTCTCCTCTTTTGCCTCGTGCTGCTGCTTCTGCTACTGCTGCTGCTCATTGTCGCTGGCATTTGGGTTTCTGCTTTTGCCCCGTGTGCGCGCACTGGCTTCTGTTATTAGGGGTGTAAAATGGATTTTTTACTTTTATTATTATGATTTTATTGTATTTTCAGTTTCAGTTTCTGTTTTTTGCTCGTATTTAGTCGTCATCCTCTCAACATTCGCCATCGTCCTCAACGTTTGCGTCGGCGTCGACGTCAACAACGTTGTCAATGTTGTTGTTGTTGTTATTGTTGGCTGCTAACAGCCATTGTCTCTCATTTTGCCCCTTTGCTTTGCGTTTGCCATTCGCATTTTGTACTTTTTCGCAAAAATTGTAATTCAAATGGTAAAGTCAGAGGCCTGTCACAGCCATCGTGTCCCGTTAACACAACGAGCAACCAACCAACCAACAACAACAACAACAACCTCCCCTCAACCAAGAACTAATACCGCTACCCTCTTATAGAGCAGCACACCCACCCTTGATATGCAGCCCGTTATGTTTACTGCTGCTGCTGTTGCTGCTGCTGCTTCTGCTGTTGTTCATGTTGATGATAATGATAATGATTATGATGATGATGGTGTTGAAAATAAAAGGGGGTAACAGTAGGCGATGAGGAGTCGGTTCCATGGTCGTCTCAGCATTATTTAAAATTCGTTATATCAAATTAATGAATTTGCTTTACACACAAAATTTTCCTTTCTTTCTTTCTTTCACATATTTATTTTTATTATTTTACGTGAAAATCGTTAATCACATTTCACATATATCGTATATAGATGTATCTGTAT
Source organism: Zaprionus obscuricornis (assembly GCA_037044475.1). Taxonomy (NCBI): domain Eukaryota; kingdom Metazoa; phylum Arthropoda; class Insecta; order Diptera; family Drosophilidae; genus Zaprionus; species Zaprionus obscuricornis. The sequence goes on from JBAMBR010007060.1 coordinate 22,627, forward strand.
CTGTAACTCTGCTTTATGTATATATATATCATATTTATACAATTGTCTCTCTCTCTCTCTCTCTCTCTCTTTTGCTCCCTGTACTATACTTTTGTTATCTTATCATTTGCCTTTCGAGGTGTATGACATGAATGGTTAACGATTGTAAAGTAGCGCCGTCAAGATTAATATTATTATTATTCTATGTTTATATGTATATATATATATATATATATACTTGAAGTCTGTTGATGTCTCTTTAATCTATTAACAAGCAAAGAAAATAAACTATACAGAACAATTGTTGAATTTGAGTCATCATGAAAATGTATATATTATATATATATTATATAAATTTAAATACTATATATATATATATGCAGGTTTAAGTACAATTTATATTATACAAATTTTATTGGATACGCAAATTTTTTTCGTATTACTAATTTTCGTTGCTTTGTTTAAGCAGTTTGGGATAAGAACACACACTCATGTCATGATAGTAAATATAGTAAGAAAAAACTACAATTTCAAGACTTTATAATACCCGGTATATAAGAATATTGAAAGTTATACAATTTTCATGCGATTTGGATATAAATTTTTGATAGATTGTATATACAGTAGATTCCGCTTATAGCGACTTTCAAGGGTCCTACTATTTTACGTCGTTATACCCGGAAGACGCACTAACCGAAAGGGGTTTTGCATATATAAGTTTGCATGAGGAACTACCAAGCCAACGAGTTTTAGTCGCAGTAACCGGACGTTCTACTGTAATACATATTGGTATAAGATGGATAAATAGACGTATAGTCAGGGTACATACGTCTGGACAGTTTGTCCTGATTAAAAGTATATATATATAAATCTTATAAGTTCAGTCCCCGTCAAATACATTTTATAGTGCCACAAAGTCCATTATACCCACTGCACTCAATAGTCTACCGGGTATATAAAAAGAGAAAGAAAAAAAACTAACGCTTATATTTATAACTGATAATCAACATTAACAACTTGAATTCTGCTTACTAGTTTATGTGAATTCTAATAATAATAATACAAAAAAAAAATAAAAAAAATAAAAAACAGTTTTGATAAGACACATGAATGCTTCTTAATAATACGGAACCGAGTATTAGTTGGAAAAAAAAAATTGAATAAGAATTAAATATGATAACGAAAATTGTGTGATGATAATGCATAACATTAAACAAAGTAAATATGCTGCTAGTCTAACGCTTAGATTTCTTTAACATTTTTTACATAATGAAAAACTGTAAAAAAAATTTAAAAAAAAATATAAAAATTTGAATATAACTATGTATACTAATATATAAATATATATATTATATATATTTAACCACAAAAACTAAAACCGAGAAAAACGTAAATTGATTTCTCATTAAATGCTTATTAACCTCACAATAACCTTTTTTTCCCCCCTCTACTCGCCTCTTTCTACATTTTGCTACATGAAAATATAGTTGCTTATATTAAATTTTTTCTTTTTTTCTCTTTTTTTTTTGTAGAAAATGGAACGTCAGGGTAAAATGGAACTGGCGGCCAAGGAGCGTGAATCACAACGTTTACAATTGATACCCAAAAAATGGAATCGCCGCGAGGAATATGAATTTTTGCGTGTACTTACGGGCTATGGTGTCGATATGCAAATGAATACGCCCATGGGTGTTAATATTATTAGTGGCAGTAATCCAAATACACATACACCCGACTGGACCAAGTTTAAACAGATGGCACATTTGGAACGTAAAAGTGATGAAACGTTAACTGATTACTATAAAGTATTCCTTGCCATGTGCCGGCGACAGGCTGGTCTTAAACTTAATGAGAATGAACGTGGTCTTGAGGGTATCATTGAAGAGGTTGAAAAGGAGCATGCTAAACTTATATTGGATCGTCTAGAGTTATTGGCCAAATTACGTGAAATTTCACGTAATCCAATGTTGGAGGAACGTCTCAAACAGTGCGCCATGAATGCTGATACGCCAGATTGGTGGGAACCAGGACGACATGATAAGGAACTGATAGCCGCTGTGCTTAAGCATGGTCTTTATCGTTCTGAAACATTTATTTTCAATGATCCTAACTTTAGTTTTTGTGAGTCGGAGAAACGTTTCATACGTGAATTAGAGGCACAAATACAACGTACCATAAAATTGGAAGCTTTCAATGCGGAAGCTGAAAAATTGGCAGCCGCTGAAAAGGCAGCTGCCATAGCTGCAGAAGCAGCAGCGGCAGCAGCAATTGCTGAAAAGGCAGCTGCTGCAGCAGCAGCGGCAGCAGCAGCAGCAGCGGCTGTTAAGAATGAGGTAATCGATCTGGATGATGAACTGCTTACAAATGAAAGTGTCATCAAAAAGGAGGCGACGACGGCAGTCATCAAAGCTGATGTCAAGTCAGAGCCAAGCACAGAAAAGAAATCCGCCGAGTCAAGCGACACTGAGGAGCAGAAGGTAGCAACAGATAAAACAGCTGATGCAGAGGCTGCCGTCAAGCCAGAGCCAGCTGATCAGGAAGCAATAAGCGAAGCAAAGTTGCCGCCAAGTGATGAGGCAAGTAAAGAAGTTGCAACTGAAGAAGCTGCTGACAAGGAAACTAAAGTTGGTGATGCTGATGCAGAAGCTGATACTGCTGACAAAGCTGAGAAAATCAAAGCTAAAGAAAGCGATGAGAAAATGGATATTGATGCTGCCGAGCCTATAGCTGAGAATGGCAATGAGAAGGAGCCTGAAAAGGATGAAGAGAAAGAAGTGAAAGCTGCAACAGCAGCAGCAACAACAGCTGATGTTGCCGATGATGCTGCTGATGTTACAGAGAAGAAGGAAAAGAGCAGCGAAGATGAGAAGAAAGAAGAAGATTGCAGCAAAATGGAAACTGAGACTGAGAGCAGTGAAAAGCCAACAGTTGACAGTGAAGAGAAACCTGCAAATGCAGAAGCCAAAGCAGCAACAGTTGAGACTGATGCTGCTGCTGCTGCAACTGCTGCTGCTGAAAAGAAGGATGATGAGAAATTGGCAGCTGCTGCTGGCAAAGCTGAAGCAGCTGGTGAAGAAACCGCTGCTATTGAAGCTGTCAAGGAGCGCTCTGTGGAACCAGAAAAGAAGGAACCAGCCGCAGCAGCAGCAGCAACTCCTGCAACAGCAACAGCTGAAAGTGAACAAGCGGCAAAGAAGAAGAGCGAATCTGATGATGATGATGTCGTTGCCATTGAAATCAAAAGCGATGTTGCTGAAACAATTAAAACAAACACAATCGAGAAACAAACAAGCGAACAGGAGATACTTGATCTTGTGGCATCCGCACCCACCGATCCTGACGATGATGAGGTAATGAAAGAAAAGGAGAAGGCCGTCGAAGAGGAATGCAAGAAACAAGCAGCCGAACTTAAAGCACGTTTCCCTGATCTTGAAGTCATTCAACCAGCTGCTGTTAAACAGCAAAAGCTGGAAAAACCTAAGCTTGAAATGTGCATGATACGTTGGTTCAAAGACTTTGCCCTTGAACGTCGCATGGCGCACATTGTCTGCTGTGTCGAAAACAACAAATGGCCAGTGGATAAACATTATAGTGCATTTGCTGGCATTAAAGGTGCCACAGATCTTAATATTGCATTGCATGAATCTATTCCACATTTGAATAGCATTGAACGTCGCTCTACGACACCCGATGTGATTACCATAACCACAGATCAAGGTGTCACTAAACATTTGCAGGCATCACAAATGCAACAGGTGGTGGCAACCACCAATCCTACAGTTACACCTGCACCAGTGCCCGTTGCCACGGTATTGCCTACCGTTAAAACACCAACAGCACCACCGACCACATTGCCAGGTCTTGATGCCAATAGCATCAATGCAGCAGTTGCTGCTGCTGTTGTAGCTGCTGCCAGTGGTGGCAATGCAACATCATTATCTGCACTGTTGCCGGGCATGTCACTAAGTGCAGCAAGTGCCGGTGCTGCAAATGCTGCAGTTGCAGCGGCTGCTGTTAATGCAGCAGCAGGATTAAATGTGCCTAGTGCTGTGGGTGTCGTTGGTGGCACCAGCAGCAATGCTGGCAAGAAACGCAAGCGACATATTGCCATCGATGTGGAAACGGAGCGTGCCAAGCTGCATGCGCTGCTAAACAGTTCGTCGAGTAAGTAGCAAAAAAAAATTAAATTAAATATTATTAATAATAATTAATTATTTAATTTAATAATTTAAATAAATATTTAAATATTTAATACTCATACTTCAATTAGTTAAAAAAATATATTTAAATATTTTTATTAATATTTTTTTTATTTTATTTATTTAAATTAGTTAAAAAAATATCTAATTATTTTTATTAATATTTTTCTTTTATTTAATATTTAAATTAGTAAAAAAAAATATTTAATTCTTTTTATTAATATTTTTTTTTTATTTAATATTTTTTTTTTTATATTTAAATTAGTAAAAAAATTTTTAATTATTATTATTAATATTTTTTTTTTATATTTAAATTAGTAAAAAAAAGTATTTAATTATTTTTATTAATATTTTTTTTTTATATTTAAATTAGTAAAAAAAAGTATTTAATTATTTTTATTAATATTTTTTTTTATTTAATATTTAAATTATTAAAAATAAATATTTAATTATTTTTATTAATATTTTTTTTTTAATATTTAAATTAGTAAAAAAAATATTTAATTATTTTTATAAATATTTTTTTTTATTTAATATTTAAATTAGTAAAAAAATATTTAATTATTTTTATCAATATTTTATTTTTATTTAAAAAATATATTTAATTATTTTTACTAATATTTTTTTTTTATTTAATATTTAAATTAGTAAAAAAAAAAATTATAAAATCTTTGCTATCTGTAGAATTTCAATTGAACAAACAAATTAATTGCAAATTTATTTTTCAACACTTGAAAACTAGCAGACATTGAGCGAGCGTATAGAACTTTTCGAGTGTGTTTATTGTTTATATATTGTTTATAATGTGATTGCAATGAAATTAAGTGATAAGATAAAGTACGCGCGCTCGCTCAACTTTTGCCATAAAGCGTAGAGTATATTTAAGAATTAAAGCATTAAAAGTTAGCTAGTAAACGCCGAAGATTTTATACACTTGCAATGAAAAATTGTTGCTGATAAAGAGACAAAAATGTTGGACAAATTGTTGTAGATTTTAAGCTGTTGATGCTTTGGAAGTACTTGTAATTTTTACATATGTAAAATGCTTTATAATAGGGACTGTCAAATCTTCTGCCTATAGCAAAATCAATATTCTATATCAAATATCTGTTGCCAGGATGTGTAGTAATAAACATTAAAAGAGTCTCGGATAGAAGTCAGCATATTTTCTGGTCTATAGTCTATGGGGAAACAGTAGCCCGTGAACTCTGCTAGGAGTACTGCCTCCTGCTCAATGTTAGCAACTCCTTGGGGGAATATTGTAGTGCCGCCTGTTGTTTAATATTCAAATGCGGGTTAAGCAATCTAATGCCGACGTGTTGAAGAGAGTGATGCCATAGAACAGCAGAAGTGTTAAATAAGCCTCCGCTACACTTAGCTAACACTTAGCAAAAGGGAAAGTTCTAAACGAACTTTAATTGTTGCCAGTGGAATTGAAGGACTTCAGGGACGCTGGTCCCTATGCTCATATTGGAGCAAGCTTTATATTAAATGAAAATACTTGACTTTCACTTGACTCGCTTAATGCTTAAAATTTAATTTAATTAATTTAAGATTTAATTATAGTTGCAAATAAAAAATTAACAAATTTTTCTTTAAATTTGCAGTGGCGCCCAAGGATTGGGAAAGTGAAATAGCCAATATGGAGGCATTAACTGGTACAACTAGTGGCAGACGTAGCGCTGCTGGTGCTGGTGTTGGTGTTGGATCTGCTGCTGCCGTGGCTGCAGCAGCAGCAACATCAGCAGCTGCATTAAGTGGCATGCAACCACCGCCAGCACATCAACATGCATCATTATCACGGCAATCATCTGGACAATTTAATAAACCAGCAGTGCCAGCACTTAAAACTCCGCCACCATCAATGGGTGCACCCATGGATTTATCCTCTAGGTTTGTACAACAATGGAGGGAAAATAATATAATAATTAATATTAATAATAATATTTATTTAATGAACTAAAATTTAGTTTGAATTATTCACATTGCAGTAGTTTGCCAAAAATGAATATGACAGAAATGCTTAAATCAGCATCAAGTGCTGGTGCCATTGATCTAAGTGAAGTTCAAGATTTTTCAATGCCATCAAAGAAATCAAGTGTGCATGCAGCATTAAGTTCAGCATTTCCCTCAATGGGCAGTAAGAGTAAACTAGATGATACTCTAAATAAGCTAATGAAGAAGAACAATTGTGTAAGTATTAGCAGCAGAAGGAGTAGGAGAAGAAGGAGCAAAGGATTATTGATTGATAATATTAATTGAAACTTTCTTTTGATTTTTATAGACCATTGAGGAGCCAGTAATTGGTAAAGAAAAGAAACGTAAAAAATTAGATGAAATTGTATTGGGCTTATCGGCAGCCAAGGAGCAAAAAACATTCCCAGATCCATCGTTGCCATCATCAAAGAAACCACAAATACCGCCAAGTGTATCCGTAACCCCTGCTAATTTACAAGCACCAAGTCAACAACAATCGAATCAGAAACCATTTACAATCACTGTTACGACAGTGCCCGGAAGTGAGTTTGAGTCTCTGCGCTTTTTATTTCTAATATCACACAAAAAAGCGGTTTCATCTACTCTAGCAACAATAATTAATGTTTACTCTTTCTCTTTCTCTCTCTCTCTCTCTTCCTCTTTTACTCTCTTTCCATATAATGTATAGAATCCAAGAACAGCAATCAAAGCAACGCAAGCGGCGGCGGCAATGCCAACAGCAGCAGCAGCAGCAGCAGTGCATCAGTCAGCGGTCTAAACGCTTTGCAAAATATGGCAATGGGCGGTTTAACCAGCAAGGACAGTCTCAATGCCTTATTGGCACAGACAATGGCAACCGATCCACAAACGTTCCTCAAGCAACAACAAAAAATGATGCAATTTTTGCCACCAGCACAACGCAAACCTTACGAAAATATATTGGCCGAAATGGAGCAGGCAATGAAACTCAGCTCAAAATACAATCAACCGCACGATGTGAAGGTGAACAAATGGCTGTCGGATATGACGAGTCCATTGGGAGATCAGTTGAGCATTGATTATGTTGGTGCTGGTAGCACTGCTGGCGGGAATAGTAGCAACAGTGGAAGACGTGGCAATCGTCAGCAGAGCAGTGTAAGTGTTGCACAACAACAGGCAGCTGCAAATGCTGCACAATTGCAGAAACAACAGCAACAACAACAGCAGCAGCAGCAGCAGCAACAACAACAGCAGCAACAACAACAGCAGCAACAACAGCAGCAACAACAACAACAGCAGCAGCAACAACAACAGCAGCAACAACAACAGCAACAATCAATGTCCGGTGGCGGTACACACGGCTTAACGGGCGAGGAGCCAGTGCCGGTAATCAATAAGCAGACGGGTAAACGTCTTGGCGGCAATAAGGCGCCACAATTGAAACGTCTCATGCAATGGTAAGTTAACACATTTGCATTTACATCCATTTTCCACTTTCTTAACATTTCTCACATATTCCCCCTCCACAGGCTCACCGAGAATCCTAACTATGAGGTGGATCCCAAATGGTTAGAACAATTACAGAATCCAATGTCAGCACCATCACCAAAGCCCAATGCCAATGTTATGGATAATAGCAGCAGTAGTTATGGCAATGCCTCCAAATCTCATGGTGGTCGTCCTTCATCCAATTCTAGTAATGCCTCCTCGAGCAGTCATACACAACAACAGCCAAGTGCTGCACAATCACCAGCTGGCAATTCAAGTGGTTCATCAAAGAAATCATCACGTCAATCACAGTCGCAAGCTGCCTTGGATCAAGCTGCATTACAATTTGGTTCATTGGCTGGCATTAATCCAAGTTTATTGGCAAATTTGCATGGTTTGGGTGGCTTTGATCCAAAGAATCCGTTAGCCGCCTTTGATCCAAAGAATCCATTGCTATCGATGCCATTTGGTGGTATGCCCGGCATGGGTAATATACCTGGATTGGGTAATCTCAATAATATGAATCTATTTGCCAGCCTAGCGGGCATGGGCGGTTTGGGTAATCTGGCGGGCATGGATGCCCAATCGTTGGCTGCGCTCATGGCTGCTGCTGGTCCAACACTCGGCAGCCTAACGGGCAGCACGGGTGCGGGCACCGGCAAGAGCCAGTCGCAGTCTAGCGGCGGTGGTAATTCATCCAATGCCGCCTCATCATCCGCTGCCAGCAAAAAGAAGCAACAACAAAATGAGGCAGCACAATTAGCAGCAGCCGCTGCTGCTGCTGCTGCCGTTAGTAGCGGCGCTGGTGGATCTGGTGGTGGCAAAAATGCAAGTCCATCGGCATCACAACTTGCCGCTGGTTTTCCATTCCTCTTCCCAAATCCATCATTACTCTATCCACCAATGGGTCTTGGTGGCCTAAATCCCTATTCGTTGGGCACCAGCGGTTTAGGATCTGCCTACGATCAGCTGGCACAGCAATATAATTTGCTCAATGGCGTTGCAACCTCATCGGCAGCAGTTACTGGTTCCACACAAACGTCCAAATCGCATCAGTCACAATCGAGCAAATCGAGCAATTCACGTGCCGCTTCCAATTCAGCAGCTAATTCAGCGGCTAGTCTTATGAATGCTATGGCTAGCATGGGCGGCGGTACAGTTACCACTCCATCAACAAGTTCCAGTCGCGGTCGTCAGAGTAATAGCCAGCGTAACTCTGCCGCCTCGGCCACGCCCAGTGCTGCAGATATGGCACAATTGTCCAGTTTATTGATGCCAGGTGCAGATCCACATCTGCTTGAATCACTTAGCCGCATGGGCAGCATGGATTTGGCGCAGGCAACGCGTCTTATGAGTTCATTAGGTTTGCCGCCACTGCCAACGCCCAGCAGCTCGAACAGCACAAGCAGCAGTTCAAGTGCTGCCAGTAAACGTGCAGCAGCTGCTGCTGCTGCCAGTGAAGCATCTGCCAAGGAACAACAGAAATGGTTTGAAAGTTTGGCACGCGGTGCATTACCCACAGATTTGGCTGCATTGCAAGCTTTCTCGCAGGGTAAAATGCCATCAACATCATCGGCTAGTGGCAACAGCACGGCAAGCTCATCATCTGCCAGCAAGAGTTCAAAATCAGCTGCCGCAGCAGCTGCAGCAGCGGCCGCAGCAGCAGCTGCACAATTGCCACAAATACCCGGCATGTCCAGTGACTTCTCACAGGCGCTGCTCGCTGAAATGGCCGCACAGGCGATGGCAGCCGCCGGCGGCTCATTGCCACTAAGCGGTCCCGGCTCATTGGCCAGCTTGGCGGGATTAACGGGCGGTGCATCAACATCAACGGGTGGCTCAACAAGCAGTAGCAGCAGTAGCTCAGCCGCTAAGCGGCAACGTGAACAAGATGCATTCAAACAGCAGATGGATTTCTATACCAAGTCATTGGGATTGGGATCAGGAATTTCATTGATACCAACATCTTCAGCCAGCAGCAGTGTGAATGCAGCTGCAGCATATGCAGCTGCCTTGGATGCAGAGCAAATGCAACAACAACAGCAGCAGCAACAACAACAACAGCAGCATAAATCGAAACGTGCACGCAGTGAGATGCATCCCACAAAGGATGAGCTAACAGCAGCTGCATTAGCTGCAGGATTACCCTTGAATCTGGGTGCAAGCATGAGCAGCATAGAGAAGAGTCTACGTGGCGTTAGTTCGAGTAGCTCATCAACGCCAGTGCCGATATCAACACCTGAACAGGACAAAGTAACGTTGACACCATTGAATGCTGGCTCAAATGCATCAGCAGCAGCAGCAGCATCAAGTGCTGCAATTGCAGCAAATTTGCCATCACAGACAACGATAACAATTGCACCACCAATTAGCAGCGGTGCCAGCACCAGCAGTGAACGTTCCGAACGTAGCGAATCACGCATCTCGTTAACCATTACGAATGCAGCTGATGCAGCTAAGCTGCCGCCACCATATGAGGAAGCCGATGAGCTTATCATACAGCCGATACTCAAGAAACCAGCGGCGCCGGGCAGTAGTCATGGCGGCAGCGTTGAGGATTTGGATGCTAGTGGTGGTGGTGGTGGTGGCAGTGTTGCTGGTGGAAATTCAGTTGCAAATTTAAGTGGTTCCAGTAGCAGCAGCACTTCGGTGGCTGCAGCAGCGGCAGCAGCAGCTGCCGCCGAAGAGAATCGTCGTTCATCGAATCGTTTGAAACGTCCACGTTCTGGTACCGAGCATGGTGGCGCCTCAGCAGCAGAACAACCGCCGGAAAAGCGTCGAGAGCTGCGCTCCACGCGGCATACAAGGCAATCGGCAGATGCAGCAACATTAAATTTGTCAACGGGTAGCGAGTCTGAGGAGCGGAATGAATGAGTAAAGCGATGCTCCTAGCTAGACGATAGTGCACCGCCAGTGGGTGCACGTACCACCAGACAATGCAACAAAAGCAACAGCAACATCAACATCAACAATAACAACAAAATGATGTTGAAGCAGCCGCAGATGATGAAGAATGTAAACAAGAAGCAGATAAAGTTAAAGATGAATAAAAACCAAACAAAAAAAATGCAAACTAGAAATGCAAATAGAGGAAGACAACAAAAAACAGAAGGCAAAGAGGCAGAAAAAACTGCAACTGCAACATCAAAAGCAGTAACAGCAGCAACAGTTGCTAGAATTGCTAAAGCTAAAGCAACAACAACAACAACAGCAACAGCTGCTGCTGGAAGAAGAAGCGCAAATAAAATGAAAACAAGGCTAAACGTAAAGAATACGAAGAAGCGAAAGAGTATAAGAATAGCAACAGCAAGAACGCTAACAATAACAAAAGGAGGAAGAGAAAGAGGAGCAAAAGGAGCAAGAGGTCGTGGAGGCAGAGGAAGAATTATGAATAGTAGAAGTAGTCGGAGTAGTAGATCCCATAAGCTTAAAGTTGTGTAAATTCTAAGTATAAAAAACCATAAACAAAATAATAATAATACATATATATATATCGATATATATATATATATACAGATATACATGATATGTAGCAAGTAGCAAGATGCAAGATGCAAGTTGAAAGATGAAAGCAAAGTGTGAAAGGATTTTTTGTTGAATATTGCTGCTGTGTCCAAATGTTATTGTCATTGCGTTTTGTGC
>JBAMBR010007064.1:0-31665 GCA_037044475.1 Zaprionus obscuricornis
TATGTATTAGTGTACGCGAAAGAAATACGATTTTTCAACTAAAAATAGTGCCTTAAATTTTGACAAAAATTATAATTTTTTTAATACAAACGACAAACGCTGCTAAAACGACAAATAACAAAAATAGCAAGAAACCAAAAAAAAATAAAATAATAATAATATAAATAAATTTATAATAATAATATAAAAAAAAAAGTCGCACGCATGTTTGAGTTAAGAGTTTAAAGTATCGCAAAACGGCCAAAAGTAAAAGTAGATTCTAGTAGAAGATAGAAGAAAAAGAAAAAAGAAAATCAAACGTATTGAAAGAGTATCGTAAGATGACTTTCACGCGATTAAAAACTCTAACATTGCTCGTGTGTACATTACTGGCACTGAGTTTTCCCGGATATGTGAATTGCGCTAATAAAAAAGGATCACAGCCCGCAGCAGCGGCACCGCTTGAGCCCGAGGCCGTCATCGAGGAGGTCAATGCCAAGCAATTGGAGAAATTATTGGCTGAGAGCCAAAAATAATTGTTTTTGTTAATCTCTATGATAATTGTCAGTGATATATATATATACAGATATACTATATATAGCTATAGCTATAGTGTATAATTTTTTTTTTTGTTATAAAGATATAAACATAAATTGACGGCTAGCAACTGTCGCGTGTGACGCTAAATGCCGCTATGATTATTCATAGCCTCAGTTTTTGCAGGATGCATCATCGATAAACTAGCCCCGCCTACTTCTAGCGCCTCTTTGTATATACAGATATATATATATACTATATAAGAGAGAGCAAGAACCGCTAATGGCATTTTTAAGGCCCAGTGCGCCCCAGGCTAGTGAATGAAATGACAGCAGCAGCAGAGCAACTTGCATTCAGTATATTCAGCTCTGATCTGTAGCTGTATCTTATATATATATAGATATATATATTGTATATATATGGTATGTTTTTAGCTATTATTATTGTATGCAGAACTGCCAAAAGGCATTTTGTTGAATTAATTCATAAAAATTTATGCAGCAACTATTAGGAAAATGAATTTTGTTGTCGTCTTTGTCGTTGTCTTTGTCGTTGTGGTCGCCGTCGGCGATAATACAAAAAAGATATGCTGGCAATATGTTTGGCATACTCGTCATCTTGTCGGTTTTGGGTGGTTGCACGCCCATATATAGTATATATATATACATATGCAAAACTATATTAATTAATGTGCCACACTATAAACTCATTAAAAGGTAGCAAAAGCTATGCCATAGATCAAAAGCAAACAAAACAATTTTGCCTATGCTGTAAAATAATATTTTTTTTTTTTAATATTATTTATTATTTTTAATATAAATATTTGCAACTTTTGTTAAATTTCTAGAGTTAGTTTTACAATTGCTTTGTCTGTTGATTATTCACTTTATGTTTGCTTTCACTTTATGCCTTAATGCAATGAGTAAAACGCATATTTATGGCTTTATTTTGTTGCCTTCACTGAGAACTTTCTGATGATCTCATAAAAAAACAAAAAAAAACAAAGAAAATCAAGAGAAAACATATAAATTATTTAAGAATTCATTTGAAATACACTAGACAAAGAAGAAGAAGAGGCAGTAGTTGAGAAGCTGCAGGTTAGCTGCTCAGCAAAAGCAAACAAACATTCCTCTTTTTTTATGACTTGGCTATTTTTTTTTTAGGTTCTTTTTTTTTTTGTCCGACTTTAATTAGTTAATATCGGTTTTAGCTGGTTTTTAAAAAATATATAAATATATATATATAAAGATCTAGATATATATATAGCATAAATTGTATACAATTGAAGTTGATTTTTGTTTAGTGAAAATCTTGAAAATCAAAAAAAAAAAAATAATAAAACGCACTTCAATTTTCATAGCGTCCGCAAGTCTGTCGGTGAGCGTCAAGTACAACTAACAGATGTTTTTTTTTTTTCTTTTATTTTTCTTCTGCATATTACGTATACGTAATGCATATTTAATATCATGCATTATGATTATAGTAGTAACATTTTCTCTTCTTTTTTTTTATTTTACGTCTATATCAGATATTTTCACAACGCATTGCAATAACATTAATAGCGTTTTACTTGAAATAATAAACAATTCAACATTTTTATTGCCAAATTGAATTTGAATTTGAATTTTCAATGAGCTGCCATTTGCGTAGTATATAGAAATCTTCCTACTTTTTGTTATTTTTTTTTTGTTCCATTTATTTCATTTAATTTTTTGTTTGTTTGTATAAAATCATTGAATTTTGTATGTGTGTTGCTCAGGCATAAAATAATTTCAGTGTCAACAAGGCGAATGTAAAACATTTTGGAAATCTGTAGGCGAAAATGATTTTTTCTTCTTTTTTTTCTTGTTCTTGATACAACAACGACAATGAAATGCACTTGATAAATTTTTTTGTTTTATATTAACTTGCCGACATTGAAGTAATAATAAATATATATAGAAATATAGAAAGATTTACATATATATATATGTATATATCTATGAAAAATTGAAAGAAAAACCTTCAGCTATTTGGCTACATGTGAAACAATATACGAAGCGCGAAGGTGATTAACGTTTTAAAAATTATTTAACATGTTTATGGAAGCTATTTATAAATTGATAAATTATAATCATGCAGAGGTTTATATACATATATATTTTTTTTTTCTTATTTTTTTTTTTTTTTTGTTTATATAAAAACACACAAAAATTGGCTTTCAATTTATCTATGCATATAACATATATATATTGTATATATATATCTTTGAAAATAATTCAATTAAAATTTTTAATGACTGCACATAAAATAGAACAAAAATGTGCTTTCTCACATTTAGCAAAAGAAAGTAAACTATACTAATTTTCAAAGTTAATCTAACAAAAACTGATGGGCTAATCATTGGGATTAACAGATGTTTAGCTAAATAAATATATATATATATATATATATATATAGAAAGCTATAGCCAATTACAGTAGCTGGAGGCACATTTCGCTGTCTTTTTATTTTTTTATTTTTTTTAGTTTTAGTTTTCTGGCTAATTTTTTTTTCGGGCTGTCCCTTGGATGCCAAGAGTTTGCGCCAATTTCGTCTAGCACAAAATAGCAACAAAAATGACTCTGGCGACAAAACACACGCACAAACATATATATATATATATACATACAGAGAGCGAGAAAACACACACACACACACATACACAGTTATTGCAGAAAGCACTAAAATAAGAAGAAACAACAACAACAAAAGTACGAAGACGGCAATTTCTCACAGCCAAAGCGTTTTTCTACTCATAAACAGAACGCAAAGGGGGAGAAAAAAAAAATAGAAACAAAAAGACAAAAAAAAAAAACAGCGAACAGAGACTAGTAGCAACAAAATAAAATAAAAAAAAAAAATAAAAAAAAAATAGAAAAAAAAAAAGAATAAACCGAATGAAAATCTCAAGACATTTCGTACAACGAAATTTTTCACATATTTTCATTTGTATGCGAATTTTTAGAATTTTCACTAGAGAAAATTTATATAATATGGCTTCTGTTACTATTTCGAGTCGCATGGCCATCGTTGTGCGTTTAAGATTCGTATCGAACGCCCGGATCTCTTGATCATTACTAGCTACAATAACAAAATTTTGTCTATAGACAAAAATCTATGTGCATGTGACTGTATGTGTGTATGTAACTATATGTGTGTGTATGTGTGTGTGTGTGTGTGTGTATGAGTGAGCATCTGTGTATGTATGTGTGTGTGTGTATTTAGTACTTACACCAAAAGACAGCAACGTAATCCTTGTCAGCCAATAATTTCTCCAATTGCTTGGCATTGACCTCCTCGATGACGGCCTCGGGCTCAAGCGGTGCCGCTGCTGCGGGCTGTGATCCTTTTTTATTAGCGCAATTCACATATCCGGGAAAACTCAGTGCCAGTAATGTACACACGAGCAATGTTAGAGTTTTTAATCGCGTGAAAGTCATCTTACGATACTCTTTCAATACGTTTGATTTTCTTTTTTCTTTTTCTTCTATCTTCTACTAGAATCTACTTTTACTTTTGGCCGTTTTGCGATACTTTAAACTCTTAACTCAAACATGCGTGCGACTTTTTTTTTATATTATTATTATAAATTTATATTATTATTATTTTTTGGTTTCTTGCTATTTTGGTTATTTGTCGTTTTAGCAGCGTTTGTCGTTTGTATTAAAAAAATTATAATTTTTGTCAAAATTTAAGGCACTATTTTTAGTTGAAAAATCGTATTTCTTTCGCGTACACTAATACATACATATATATATATATATATTTTGTGCTCATATATATATATATATATATGAAAAATACAAGCGCAAATATATATATACTATATATTCAATATATATTTGAGAAATTTAGATTATATATATATAAAATATATATACATATATATATGTGTGTATGTTATGTATATTTATATATATATATTTATATATAAATATATATATTTTTGTATTAATTGAATGTTTTCCGCGGACTGTACTCTTTTTTTTTTTTTTTTTTTATTTTTCAATTTTTTGTTCCACTCCGTGCAGAGGTCCGCTCGCAACTGAAAGTCTTTCGGTGAACATTCAATTCTGCATTTCTTTCAAGAGGCCTAGTTAAGCTTTAGGGATCTTATATTTCGGGCTTTTATTTATTTTTTTTTTTTTGATTTGATTTTCTTCTTTTTCATTTTGATAGCTTTTTCTTTTTTTTTGGCATAGCTTTCAGAATGAGCGATAGAGCGAGAGATGAACCGCTGCATTTATGTTAAAAAAGTATGGTGAAAATTATCGAACAAAATTTCGAGAGAAAGTTTTTTTTGTGTTTTTCTTTTTTTTTATTTTTAATTTTCACATCGTTTCCTTTAACGTTGCAATTCTTTGTTTATGCATCTTCGACACTTGTAGTATACAAAATATATATATATATATGTATATATATAGAAAGAGAGAGAGAGAGAGATAGAGAAGACGGTCGGTGGTCTTACGAAATTTCCTGTAAAAACAAAACACGCAAAGTAGTACATAATTATGTACACGTACATACGTGTGTGTATATATATAGAACAAGAATGATAGTTTAAAGAGCAATTGTGAAATGCGTAAATATCCAAATCACAACAGCTGCGAGCACATGGGCGGCATTGAAGCAAAACAAAATAGAAATGTTTAATATTTTGAATGCAGACATAAATATACTAGAATGATAAATATGTTCATTAGCTTACATTAATAAACAAATTTAATTTTAATTCAACAAATTAATTAGAAATTAAAATACTAATGAAAACTATGGAATATGCAAAAGATAATATATATCGATGATGAAATTAATAAATAACTATTTTTTTTTATTATTGTTCAAATACAAATACATAATGTAAGTTGAAATGCGATCTTCGTTAATATTTAACATAATTTATATTCAAATATGAGAATATCGATATATTTAACACTGTAACAATCGAAAATACTTTGCATTTATAGACTGACCATATATTATGATAAATACCAAAATAATGTTAGCTATTTAGTTGCTAACTATGTTCGGTCACACTTAACACACATCTCACAAATTTTTATTGGAGAAGAGACGTTTTGTCGTTTTTTTGTTCCGTCAATTAGTCAATTTGGTCGCAAATGCAAGTACAAAACACCAAAAAATATCAATTGGTGCACGTAGTGCATACTAAATTAATAATATAAGCAAATTGTACAAGTTTTAATCAATAAGTAAACATATTTTCAATGCCAATAACTTTATTAAATTAATGCGCGCCGTTTGGAACTGCATAAAATCGATTGACATTAATACAAATTTCAGGTAAATTATAAATCGATGAATGTAATGTTTATTGATTTAAATAGTTTTCAATAAATTTAAATATAATGTATGCTAAAATGGCACATAGAAAAAGGTTCACCTTGAACTAGCATAGCATTGCAGAGGCGCTATAGCCGCAAAACAAATACCAAAAGCAATAAATACCAAAAAAAAAAACAATTTTTGTATTGTTTTCTTTATTTTCTTTAATGTGCATACATATAAACATATGTTAATGTTATGCCTGTGTGTGACTGTGTGTGTGTCTCTTTCCCTCTCGATTTCAATGTAAACACATTTGTCTTCAGCTTTAAGCTCTTTTATTGCATATCAATGTGAAGGTGAAAGTTATCAGCTGCTGCTGCTCTGTAATAAACGCTTGGACAGTTTGCAATTCATGTTATTTTTTTTTTTGTTGTTTTTTGCTATTTACTTTTCTCTATGCGGCAATTGTATGCTCTATCTCTTGGTAATATTTTTTTTATATATTTTTTATCAACTGTCTGGCATTTTTAATTGTTTTCGCTTTTTTTTATTGTATAATTTTTCATTATTTACTCATATTTAATTGATTACTAATCGTCTTCAAGCAATGTGATAAGCACTGTGATTTATTTCTAATGAGAATTTCTTATCATATCAAACAATCAAACACCGACACCAACAGCAGCAGCGGCAGACTTCATGATTTTCATTTCCTTATAAATTATTATTTGAGCTCAAGTCTGGCCCGCAAAAACATATGTTTTTTTTTTTTTGTAGCCGGTAGAAAATGAAAACCAGTTTTAATTTAACTGCAATTGCAGCTTAAATAAATAAACAAACAATTTGCCACACACACAATGTGATATTATTTCCAAGCAAAATCATGCCACAATTTCAGTTGAATTGCAAGTGTCGACAGTTATAGTCAACTTCTCGCTAGTAACCAAAAAAACATATAATTTATATTTAATTATATTAATAATAATCATATTATTTATTTTGCAGGGCGCGTGATAAATTCGTGTTTTTTATGTCATTTTTACTATGAAATTGGATGAAATCGTCGCATGGTAAATAAACTTACATAATTTTTTATCATTTTGATTATATCTAAAAATTTTTTTTTATTTTTTTAGGTACCAGAAACGTATCGGCACCTATGATAAGCAAGAATGGGAGAAAACTGTCGAACAAAGAATTTTAGATGGCTTTAATAGCGTCAATTTAAAAAATACAAAATTAAAAACTGAATTAATTGATGTTGATCTTGTTAGAGGTAAGTATAAAAAAATATATTTCTATATTTTATATATATATATAATTATATTTCAAATTATTTTTCAATAGGTTCAACATTTCCAAAGGCAAAGCCAAAACAAACACTATTAACGGTTATACGTTTAGCATTCTTACGCTACCTGTTGCTGCCACTATATTCACAATGGTGGGTGAAGCAAACAACGCCAAATGCGTTTGGTTTCATCTTATGTTTATATATTACACAATTAATCAATTGGGCTATATATATAATGCATAGTAATCGCATTGCGCCGCTTGTCTATGAGCATGACACAAATTCAACAATTGTTGCTGATAAGCAACAGCAGCAACAGCAACAGCAGCAGCAGCAACAGCATCAACATGCGGAAGAGAATACTGATTTACTTAGTGCATTATTAATACCCTGCGCTTTAAGTTTATTAATTAGTTTAATACACTCACAAATTGTGGCAACAAATACGGCACCGGGTGGCAGCAATAAAAATAAATTACGTCGCTTTTCCATGACCAATTTTAATGAGAAAACAAATGCACCACGCGAACGTGAACAACGTGTGCGACGTCGCAAAAAGTTTGTGCGGTGAGTTTTCATAATAAAATACAAAATAAATCTTAAAAAAAAAATATTTATAAATTTTCATTGCACCAGTATGCGGCAAGCAGATGGCGATGTAACACAATCAACAAGCAGCAATCATTCATTAAATACACGACGTGCCAAATTAATATCCATGACGACAGCTGTCGTTGAGCCAACATCCACAAGTGGTAGCAGTGTAACTGAACTTAAGCCACCACCAGCATGCAACTATGTCTCAGCTGTGCCCAGTGAGGAAAGTTTTACAACAACAACTGCCGTTACTATACATCATCAGCAATCACAAGCAACAGGATCTAATGCTACTTCTGCTGGCACAACAGTATGCAATGAGCCCATCTATGATCTCAGACAAGTGGCAACTGCAAGTGTTGTGGTGCCACCAGAGAGTCCACATAAGAAACGTAATGTCAATTGGCATACACCAATACAAATTTATGCAACATTTGATCAAAATGATTTACCATCATCTAGCATTGAATTATGCAATGTTGCACCAACTAATGCTGCACAACTTGAACCAAATTATCGTCAACGTCGCAGCATTGGTGAAGATGATGGTTTTGAAAGTTTAAATGGCAAAAGTTCAAGTGGTGAAGATAATAATCATTCACCCAATGTTAGTGTCAATTGTAGCAACAGCAGTCCAATTAATGTTGCTACCACAACAGCAACAGCAACAAATATTGCACCACAGCCAAGTCAATTACGTTTACGTCTTAATGTGTCAACCAATACTAATACCAACACAAATACCACAAGCAGCAGCAGTGGTGGCAATAATTCAACTGGCAATAGCAGCAATGTACCAACATCTGATAAATTGTCACGTGAATCATCAAGCAGCTGCGCTGAATCTGATGAATGTGATGATGCTGATATTATATCAAGTCCAGCATCAGCTGGCACACAAGAATGTAATACATCTGCAACAGATTGGTTAGGTGTTACAACAAATAGTGAAGATTGTAGTTATACATCAGAATTAGATCAATCTGATGGTGGCTATAAACATCAGCAATGCAGTGATGAAGAATTGCCAGATTTGGATATAACACCAACAACAATACTAAATCCGCATAGCAGCATGGATCGCAGTAAGTACAAGATTATATAAGTAATATTTTATGCAACATTAACATTCAACATTTTTACAGTTAGTTGCACAATTTGGGATCAACGCGATGCAAAAAAAGCACAATTATCTGTCTTGGAGATAGCCTCATGTATTATTGAACGTGTCGATTCATTGGGCGTTACCAATGATTATATATATATTGGCGTATTCTTCTCTTTTCTCTTAACATTAATACCAACATTTTGTCGACTCTGTGAGGTGCGTGACATGCATGCCAATATATTCATGAAATGATTAATAATATTTTCTATAATTTCAGATTACAATTGATGCAGATAAGGGAAGTGAAATAAGTTATTTTTATATGCCACAATTGTTATGGGAGAAATCATCATCATCATTTTTTACACTGTTAAGCTTTGCCTTTGGCGAATCACAATGGGAACGCACAGTGCTTGCATTAGGATTTGTGCAACGTTTATGCCTAACGCTCATCTTATTTATTATCTTTGCTGTGGCAGAGCGTACATTTAAGCAGCGGTAAACAATTTTTTTTAAAAATACTTTTTTATAATTTATTAATGCATTTTATTTTTTTTGCAGTTTTTTATATGCGAAACTATTTTCACATTTGACATCATCGCGTCGTGCACGTAAATCAAATTTGCCACATTTTCGACTTAATAAAGTGCGTAACATCAAAACATGGCTAAGTGTGCGTTCATATTTAAAGGTTAGTCTAAATTAAATATTAAATATTAATTTAATTTTTAATTATTTATTTATTTTTTTTTTATAGAAACGTGGCCCACAACGTTCTGTGGATATTATTGTATCGGCCGCATTTATAGTCACATTATTGCTGTTAGCATTTCTTAGTGTCGAATGGCTTAAAGATTCAGTTCATCTACATACACATTTAACACTTGAAGCATTAATCTGGTCAATAACCATTGGCATCTATTTGTTACGTTTCATGACATTGGGACAAAAGATACAACATAAATATCGCAGCGTATCAGTTTTAATAACTGAACAAATTAATTTATATTTGCAAATCGAACAAAAACCTAAGAAAAAAGATGAATTAATGGTCTCAAATAGTGTACTAAAACTAGCTGCTGATCTATTAAAAGAACTCGAAACGCCATTTAAGATCTCTGGTCTCAGTGCCAATCCATATTTGTTTACAACTATCAAAGTTGTCATACTATCAGCACTTTCTGGTGTGCTAAGCGAGGTGCTTGGCTTCAAATTGAAGTTACATAAAATTAAAATTAAGTAAATGCCAAAAAAACAAACAAAAAACAACAAAATTAAGCAAAATAATTTTATATATATCTATAAAAAAAAAATGAATAATTTTGAATTATTTTGAAAGCAGCAGTAAACCGATCGGCGAGTGGCGTCAAAAAAAAAAATATGTTATATATTTTTGTAGTACAATTTATAATTTTTTTTCCTGTTTTTTCTTTTTTTTTTTTGGAATTCTATAAGAAAAATTCTACAATATCTAAATTATATAAATATATATATTTATAGTTTTTACAAGCGCATATAAATAATATTTATATGAAAAGAAAATATACAAAAACAATTTAAATATTAATAATAATAATAAATTAATTAAGTAAATATTTTGTTTATGTTTGTCATTGTGATTGTTTAGCAGTGTGTTAACTACTTCAAATAATATTATTATTACTAACTAATTTTTAAACAAATTCTACAAAAATATATCTTAGTATATAAATATTTACACACACACATACAAACACACACACACACTAACACATGTACATGTATTGTGTCAATGTATTTAGTTATTTAGGGCGTCGTGCACAATCACGTTTAACATGTTCACAGAACCCTTCGTATATATAATTTATCTAGATATATCTACATATATATGTCTGTCGTTTTCATAGTTATATAGTATAAAAAAAAAACAATGTTTCGTTAGAAAAATCCAACATGTTCAATTTAACATACAAAAAATTTATTGGAAATATGAAAAAATTACCAAAGTCTAAATTTAATGAAAAATAAACATAAACTATTGTTATTCAGGCTTTATGCATATTTTGGAAGAAAAAAAAAAAATTATGTGTTAAATTTTTAAAAATAAACGAAAAAAAAAAACAAATTTTTAACATTTTTCTCTTGCATTGCGTGAACAGCTTATCACAACAGTTAACAGCACTGAACAATAGATGGCGCTCACTGTTCGCTCACCGACAGCTGATCGTGCTCTGTTTTAGTGTGACCAGCATTGACCAGACACGCCAACACACCTGACGTAACAGCAATTGTACAATTGCTAATTTCTGTGATTTAAGCTTGATATTCCATTAAATAATTGATCATAAATACAATGCTAAAACTTCAATTAACTCAAATGTTACGGCATTCATTTGCCGCACAGCTAATGCGTAGTCAAACACGCCTACTACATGTGGGCGAAGCAAATGTCTTAGCCAGCGATATTGATAAGCAATCGGCAGAATACAAGGTATAAACAATATTTACATATTTATCTTGAAATCTTAACGATACTATTGATCCTCAAAACACTTCTGTGTTGTAGGAAAATGCTAGTGAAATGAGTAAATTGGTTACACAGCTGCGCAATGTTACTAGCCAGGTGCTAACAGGTGGTGGGGCAAAGGCCAATGAGCGACACACATCGCGTGGCAAGTTGTTGGCGCGCGAGCGCATTAACCTGTTGCTGGACAAAGGTTCGCCATTTCTAGAGCTAAGCACATTGGCTGGTCATGAGCTCTATGGCGACGAGGTTGTCAACTCTGGCGGCATTGTTACAGGTGTTGGACGTGTCTGCGGGTAAGTTGCGGGTCAAAACTTAATACAAAATTTAATTGATTTTTCTTTTTTTTCTTACTTTCAGCACTGAGTGCGTTGTAGTTGCCAATGATGCTACAGTCAAGGGTGGCAGCTATTATCCCATTACAGTCAAAAAGCATTTGCGTGCACAGGAAATCGCACAGGAGAATCGTTTGCCCTGCATTTATCTTGTAGATTCTGGTGGTGCAAATCTGCCGCGTCAAGCTGAAGTCTTCCCCGACAAATTGCATTTTGGACGCATTTTCTATAATCAGGCAAATATGTCAGCACAGGGTATACCACAGATTGCCGTAGTCATGGGCAGCTGCACAGCCGGTGGCGCCTATGTGCCTGCCATGGCGGATGAAAGCATCATTGTTAAGAAGCAAGGTACCATTTTTTTGGCTGGACCTCCATTGGTTAAGGCGGCAACAGGTGAAGAAGTTTCTGCTGAGGATTTGGGTGGAGCTGATTTACATTGCAAGACTTCTGGTGTTACCGATCATTATGCTGTGGATGATGAACATGCGCTCTTCTTGGCTCGTCAAGTGGTCAGCAATCTTAATTTGGATGCCACCAATACCTATCAGGATCAATTACTTTACTCCAGCAAGCAAAACTTTAAAGTGACAACATCGACAGATTTGAATGCTGTCGAGGAGCCACGTTACGATGCTAACGAACTTTACGGCATTGTTGGACCTAATCTTACCAAGAGTTTTGATGTGCGCGAGGTAATTGCACGCATTGTCGATGGCAGCCGCTTTACGGAGTTCAAGAAACTTTATGGTGAGACTTTGGTCTGTGGTTTTGCCAAGCTCTATGGTCGCACAGTGGGCATTGTGGGCAACAATGGTGTGCTCTTCTCTGAAAGTGCACTCAAGGGTGCACATTTCATACAGCTCTGTGCGCAACGTAATATTCCACTTGTTTTTCTGCAGAATATCACAGGTGAGTAACTGCATCTATAACTGTAGCGCAATATTATTAATCTGTATATTTTGCAGGTTTCATGGTTGGTCGTGATGCTGAAGCCAATGGCATTGCCAAGAATGGCGCCAAGATGGTAACAGCTGTCGCTTGCGCTAATGTGCCCAAGTTCACGGTGATCATTGGAGGATCTTATGGTGCTGGCAATTATGGCATGTGCGGACGTGCCTATTCACCAAGATTCCTTTACATGTGGCCCAATTCACGCATTTCTGTTATGGGTGGCACTCAGGCGGCCAATGTATTGTCCCAGATCACTGAGGATCAACGTAAACGTGCCGGCAAAGAATTTACTGAAGCTGAGGCACAGAAAATTAAGACACCAATTGTGGAGATGTTTGAGCGAGAAGGATCACCGTACTATAGTACTGCACGTTTGTGGGATGATGGTATCATTGATCCAGCTAATACAAGGCAAGTGCTTGGTCTTAGTCTAAAGGCGGCTCTTAATAATGCTGGCCATCAAACGAAATTTGGTGTTTTCCGCATGTAAATAATGTTATTCATGTCAATGTGTTTATTTGAGACTTTGTGCATTTTATGAACATTTAATGTTCAAACTGTTGTAACTGTTGCATTTATTAGAATTAAGCAAAATGATGTCATTATGTAAACAATTTATTAAGGTGTGACCTATTAAACAAAAAATAAAACTATTCAAATTCAAATTCAATAACGATAATAACTATTGCAAATTATCGATCTGTAATTCGCTATCGTTTTGTTTGGCGCGTAACATTAGTGTGAAGACGCTAATGTTAAGTTAACAGACGATTAACATGCAGAGAATATTTTGCATTGATTTTCAACACTGCGCCAAAATAGATTAATCAGCACTAGTAAATTGTCGACAACACTACGTGAAAACGGTTCGTCATAGAATTTTTGGATTCCTTTGTCAAAAATAACGAAGAAATACAAGAAAGTACGGCATAAAATAAATCAAAGACTACAATACAATCAGTAATATAGGTGAGTGATTAACCGGCAGTCAAAAAATAAATAGCGGCATTTACGGATTATCCTGTATATGTGTGAAAGTGTTTCTCTCTCTCTGTATGTGTTACATGTTAGTGAATGTTGCGGCTGAAGCGGCTCTTGCGTTTTTTTTTCTTTTTTTTTTGCTGTTTGCTTCATCTTGAATGTGTGCATGGCAAAATCTAGAAGTAGCGTCAGCAGAAAAGAAAGTTCAACGGCAACAGTAAAACAAAAAAAAAAAAAGAAAAATGTGAGAGTTGAGCGTGTATGTGGCGATTTTAAAATAGCCTTGCCGAAAACTTCAAGTGCACACTTGAGCCGCAAAGTAGGAGAAAATATCTGTACATGCTGTGTGCGCAATGATGCATCGGTGTGCGTGTGCGTCTTCTTTACATATATGTATATGTATGAGTGTGTGTGAAATGTCGCCCGTATTGCATTGGCATTCATTTGAATGTGTGAGTGTGCGCCCAAAAATAAAATGTGTGCGTGAGTTGGTCCCTCTATATGTGCATATGTTTGCGGTATGCGTATGTGTGTGTGTGTGTGTGTGTATTGCGCTCTTGCAACAGGAACAGCCATAAAAATTCCACTGCCGCATTGCAATTACAAAACGTCTTTTGTGGCTAATCTGCTGCTGTTGCCGTCAGTGCCGTTACCATCTTTTTTTTTTTTTTTACCACATTTTCTTTCTTTCTACTTGTGTGCGCGACTGTCGTCGAGTGGAATTTTAACCAGATCGTACTACTAGGGTTACCATATTCTTTATCAAGCATTTCCTGTGCCCCTCTCAAGTTCAGGTGTTTTGTTTATTAGTTTGAATTTAGGTTCAGGTTCTCTGGTTCGAATTTCTGTTTAAACTTCAGTTTCTTGCCAATTTCAATTCCAATATATTGGCATGACGTCATGTCGTGTATGTTGTTGCTGGCAGCAGCAGCAGCAGCGACGGCGGCGGTGGCGGCATGTAGTATGTCAGTGACAGCTCGTTTATGCGTCGACCGACTATCTGTCAACCCCCGCAAATTGTTGTTTGTCCAATCAATTGTTATACATGATTATAAATATGTATGTGTGTGAGTGAGTAGCACGAGTAGCGATAGGTGCTCACTCGTTCAGTTGGTTAATAGCTAAAGCGGATGAACGCCTTGACTTGTTTTCTTTTAGTTGTTGACTGCTATTATTTCATTTTTTTTGTTTTTTTATTGACTTCATTAAAATTGCTGAACAAGCGAAGCAATGCGCGCTGTCACTGACGCGCTAAGATGACGACGACGCCGCCGCCGACGCTCTCAAAACTTGCCGGTTTCTTCACACATTCGCGTAGATCACTTCATACACACACTCACATGTGCGCGCATACTGACAGAGAGAGAGAAATATATATATGCGTGAGCTGCGTACATGTGTTTAGGTGGGGTATGCAGCTCTTTCATATGTATTTCATTTCATTTTTGTGTTTTTTTTTTTCTTGCTTGCATAAGAAAACACATTTGCTGCTGGTATTAAATGAAAATACCGATAAGCCAAACACAGATGCGAGATATCGATAATTATATGTGCATGTATATGTGTGTTTGTGTGTGTGTATATTTTGCAATTATTTGCTTTCGCCGCAAAAAAAAAAAAATGAAATTTGCCGCCAATGTTAAATTTATACATGAAGCGTCATTATATGAGTAGCACACTTGGTCGGTTGATCGTCTTCCTGCTGTTCTAGTTCCACTTAATTGGTTTGCAAACGATGTGCCGCTTGCCACAACTTCCGTTGCAACGCATTTACACACACATACACATGCATATACAATACAGTTAAAAGGTATACGCCCCCCGGTTCATCATCATACATTATTATCGACATGGCAAACAAAACAAATCCCTTCAAATGAGTTTTTCAACTTGTTGTATTTGGGGCAGTTGGCAGTTGGCGCGCGTTTGCCTTGCAGCAAACACACACACACACACATGCACATACACACGCAGCAGTAGCTATTATTGTTTTTGTTGGCGCACTTCAATCAATAAACAGCAACAACAATTGCTGCTGAATAAGGGAAGTAGCTGAGCTGTTGGATGAGGAGGCGGCAGTTTAGAAGGAGCAGCGGCAGCAGCAGCAGCAGAAGGGAATTGGAAAAGTACAAGTACTAAAACTCGGCGTCATTTTGTATAGAAGTTCCGGCAACAGTTCCAGCCCCTAGCCCCCAGACCCCAAAAAAAAAGTTTAGTTTATAACATTGCCCGCCCTTTTTTTCGCTGCCGTTTTTTTTATTCTTTGAGTTCAATGCACTTGCCACAATAACGTGGCAAAACACACACACACACACACACACATAGAGAATTATAGACATACGTATATATATACAGAGAGTTTAGTCTCGAAACTATGGCCTGATATTTATAGGCACATTTCGGTGTCTTCGTCACCTTCACCGTTGCCGTCGCCGTCATCCTCTTCGTCATCAGCTTACTGAAAATGCCGGCTAATTCA
The DNA here is from genome assembly GCA_037044475.1 of Zaprionus obscuricornis. NCBI lineage: Eukaryota > Metazoa > Arthropoda > Insecta > Diptera > Drosophilidae > Zaprionus > Zaprionus obscuricornis. The sequence continues at coordinate 16,078 of JBAMBR010007064.1, forward strand.
ATTCTTTATCAACATCTATTTTCCCTCTCTCTCTCTCTCTCTCACACACTGTCTCACTTGGTGTATGTGTTTTGGCCTACGTTTTGTGGCATTGGTCACCTTTTCATTGCCTATTGCTGCTTACATTTTCTGCTCTTGATAATGCCAAATGCCTACGATGACGCCTGACGCCTGAAGCTGACGCAGCTGCATGACTAAGAGCACTGCGCTGCGCTAAGCAGCGCTGCTCAGCTCTGCTTTGCTTAAGAAGCATCAACGGGCAATGGCAACGGCAACGAGCGGCGAAGCGTTGACAACCCGCCGCCCAGCATCGTTGCCGACTGAACAGCAGCAGCAACGGCAACGGCAGCGGCAGGCTAGCAACAACTCTGAGGCAGCCACCACAGTCCAAGTTCATTGTTCGTTGGCTCCAGTCTCGCACGGATTGTGCCGCTATCTTGTTGTTGTTGCTGCTCCTCTTGTTTATTATTATTATTATTATTGCTATTGCTATATAGTAGCTGTATTTGTTGTAGTAACTCTTGTTACTCTTCTTCTTGCTAGTTTTCGTCTTTTTTTTTGTTGTTGTTTGTTTTTGTTTTTTTCTTACTTCATTTTTCATTCCAATTTGAAATTTGCTGATTGCGCTGCTGCGTCTTCATCGTCGTCGTCGTCGTCGCCGTCTACAGTTTACGCTCTCGTAAGTTTTATACAACTTTTAAATAAAGTTCTTGTCTGTTATTTATTTTTCTGAGTGTAAATCGAGAAAAAAGTGTGTGCTGCCAGCTAAAAAAAAAAAGTGCATGATAAAGAAAAGAATTTAAAATAAATAAAAAATAAAAAAAAAGAATAAAATATAAAAATAAAATAAAAAAAGAATAAAATAAAAAATAAAATAAAGAATAAAATAAAAATAAAAAAGAATAAAATAAAATAAAAATAAAAAAGAATAAAATAAAGAAATAAAATAAGAAATAAATAAAAAAGAGAATAAAATAAATAAATAAAAAAAAATAAAATAAGAATAAAATAAGAAATAATTAAAAAAACAATAAAATAAAAAAAGAATAAAATAAAAAATAAATAAAAAAAACCAAAAATATAAAAGAATATATTAAATAAAAATATATAAAAGAATAAAATAAATAAAATATTAAAAAAAAGAAATATGAAAGAATAAAATTACAAAAAAATTAAAAAAAGAAAAAAAAGAAAGAAATATAAAATAATAAAATAAAGAAAGGAAATATAAAAGAATAAAATAAAAAAAATTAAAAAAAGAAATATAAAAGAATAAAATAAGAAAAATAAATATAAAAAAAAATAAATAAATACAAAAACAAAAAAGATAAAAAAGAAACAAATATTAAAATTGAATATTTATTAAATTGCTGCTGTAAATATTTTGATTGACAAAGCTTTAAATACTCACAAAGAAAAAAAATAACTCAAATTATTTATTGATATTTTGTTTTTGTCTTTTAAATTTTTCAATATAATGTGTGCAAAACTTTCCAAAAGCACAATAAGAGTTATGATGTCTCATGTCTCTTGCTGCTGTTATATATACATATAAACGACATATAAAAAATTCTTTTTAAATATTATTAGCATTTAAATCTTTGTAGCTTTGCGCATAAATGAAGAGTTTTTTTACAAGCATCGTCTCCCGTATCAATGTTTTTTCTTTTTATGTGTTATTAGTTTATCGACCTAAATGTTTTTTTTCTCTCTCTGTGCGTGTGTTTTTTTTTTTTTTTATTCTATGCTCATTAGCATATTAGCATCGTTGGTGTCTGTTACTTCACCTCCCTTCGCCCCCCCTTCTCCACTCAGAGTGTAGGTGTTTCTATATCTTTTTGTGAGTAGGCATTGAAGCTTAATTCCATTCATTTAATTGTAACACAGATTTTCATTCAGATTTCAACGTTAACTTGTGGAAAATTGGAAAAAAAAGTAGAAATTTCAAGAAAAATAATTCAAAAAAAAAAATATATATATAAAAAAAAAACTATACAGAATTTTCTTTCAAGAATCTAAGTAACAAGAAGTAACATTATGCATAACCGTATGTAAAAAAAAAAATCTATTAAAAATTTGATTAAAAAAAAAATAAGCTACAATTTTTTCAAATATGTGAAGAAAAAAAGTCAAATTGGAATTTGCAAAATGCAATTTAAAAAAAAAAGTAAAAGTGGCGGACAACTTTCATGTGTATATGTGTGTGTGTGTGTGTGTCCGTGCAAATAATAGTCCAACCACATGCCATACATACAAAATACAAGCTAAACAACATGCCACATGCCAAATGCCACAGTTGTTTGCTTGCCAAATGCCACAGTTGTTTGCTTGCATTTCGTTGATTTTTTTTTCTGTTTAAAAATTTTTGTTGTTTGTTTTATTATTTGTGATTATCGTGATCTTGATATTGTGGCACGCATATGCGCGAGACGCTTCAATGCACAAACAGACACACACACACACACATATAGACAAATGTATATAAAATGTATAACAATTATAATGCAAAACCATAATTAAGAAACTGAGCCACTCCCACACACACACACAGAGATAGACGGACAACTTTTTTCCATATATGTAAAATTAAGTAAATAATTAAACAATTTCAATTTTTTTTTATTTAATTTTGTTGTTATTATAGAAACGAGCAATAAGCGAGCAGATTTTAGAGATATGGCTGTTAACGTATACTCAACAAATGTGACGTCAGAGAATTTGTCGCGTCATGATATGCTAGCATGGGTTAACGATTGCCTACAATCTCAATTCTCAAAAATTGAGGAACTATGCACGGGTAAGTCAAGTCTCAATGATCGATTTTTTGATCGATTATTTACCTTATATCTATTTATCTATATTTATATACTTGATGTTCTTTAACCATATTTAGGTGCCGCTTACTGTCAGTTCATGGACATGTTGTTCCCAAATTCAGTGCCCGTCAAGCGTGTCAAATTCCGTACGAATCTGGAACATGAATATATACAAAATTTTAAGATCTTGCAGGCGGGCTTTAAAAAGATGTCTGTCGATAAGGTAATATATATATTTTCTATATGCTGCTATATACTATATATATATATATATATATTTGATATATTTATATATTTTACATATATTTATGCTAAAATTGAAATTTTCCTATTTAACTATTTTTTTATTATTTAAATATTACAAAGATTTTTTTATTTTGATTTTGACTAACAAAAAAAATGTTAAACAGAACACAAAGTTCTCCTCTTGCCGCACAGACTTGTAAAACTAATTTTATATAATTTATATATTTTTATATATAAAACTTTATGGGGAATTTAAAGTGTGGGAGTTTTTTTTTTTTTTTTTTTGATTGAAGTTCATTAATAATTTGTCAAAATTATTATTTATATATTTATCAATTGTTTTTTTTGTCTGATTATTAATTTTATTATTTTTTAGATTAGATTTGTAACTTGTTTTGATTAGCTGAAAAATTGTTTTCAATATTAACTGCAAGCAGAAGTTCAAGTCAAATTAAGCTAACAAGTTATTAAATGTTTTGTTTTTTATGCCCAGTAGCTGTTGGTAGACGGAGGGGCAGTATAATGAATTTGTAATAGCAGCTAAGCTTAAGCAGACATGTAGGAGGTATATATATATATATATATATATTGCTTAGGTTCAATTCTTCGAAGCTTCTTTGAACAATCAGCGTCTGTCTGTCTGTATGAACATATAGATGTCAGAAGCCTAGAAGTGCAGAATCTTTGCACTTTTAAAATGTGTAAAATCTATGAAAAGTTTGCGACAGATCGCATGATGACATAAAGCAGCAAGTTTTAATGTTTTCTTGTATATCTCAGTGGAGCATACACTGTCGAACATATTCGACTTTCTTTTTTATTTATTTTATTTATTATTTCATTTGTCAGTCTGTTATGTAAATTTATTCACTAGTAAATTTCATTTGTTTTTATATATATAAAAAATAGTTAGATATCTGTAGTTAAAACTGTAGCCAATATTCATTATCTTGTAGAGTTGCAATAATAATAATAATAATAATAATAAAAAATAAAAAATATGCAAAAATTGTCTTCAACTTCTTCTCATATGCAATATGTGCAAAAAATGCAAAGAATTATTTTTTATATATTTTATTAATAAGAAAATGAGAGATAAGAAAAAGAAACTTTAAAGATATTAAAATATATATAATGATGTATGATGTATGTGTGTGTTTATTAACTGACATTTCCGTTACAACAACAACAACAACAAACACCAACAACTACAACAAAAAAATGCCGGCAAACAAACGACAACAATTAATCGAAAAAAAAAATAAATATATATATTCTATATCTATATATATTTATATTGTGCTATATAAAATTGCTGCAACTTATTTAAATGCTGGAAAATACAAATACACGCAGATAATACCAGTTGATAAGCTTATTAAGGGACGTTTCCAAGATAATTTCGAATTTCTGCAATGGTTTAAGAAATTTTTCGATGCCAATTATGATGGACGTGATTATGATCCATTAATGCAACGTGGTGGCATTAAATTAGGCAATGGCAATAATAGTCATGCTGGCAGTGCTGGTGGTAGCAGTAATAATGATTTACATATTATGCATCGACGACCAACACAACAACAACAACAACAGCAACAACACAATAATCATCATCATACACAACAGCAGCATCATGGTGGCAGCCGTTTAACAGCAGCAACAGGATTAACATCAACTCATATGCGTAATCAACATCAGCAACAACAACAACAACAACATGGTATGGGCTGCTCAACAAAGAATTTACAGGCGAATCATAATCATAATCATATCAAAGAAAATGCTGCTGATGATAAAGATAAAGATAAAGATGATAATGAAGCTGATGACGGTGATAATAGTCGCTGTACGCGGCAATTGCATTTTGTCACGGCCATGTTAAACATAAATATACAAAAAAAAAATCTTAAAAAAAAAAAAATCATAACAAAAGCAGACAAAAAAAAACTTACGTGAAGCACGCAGCAAAAAAAAAAAAAAAACGCTTAAAAAAAAATTATTATTTAATACTATGACAAAAATAGCTAAAAAAAAAAAAAAATTCTATATAAAATTACAAATATAAACAAAAGCATTTTGGGATTATGGCAGCGCACTTAATAACAACAACAACAACAAAAAATAAACCATGCACCAAATGCACTACAACAACAACATTTTTAAGCGAAAAACCACAAACACAACAACATTTAGAGAGTCTCAGGCGCACATACATCATCTACTCGCAGGGCAAACATACACATAGACACACACACACACACACACACACACACACACACACACACACTGTTGCACACATTTGTTAATTGCATTTTTTTTTGTATTTTTTTCATAGTTTTTCTGTTTGTATTTGTTTTTTTTTTTTTGTCTTTTTATCTTAACTTTTACAACTTGTCTTTTCTTTGTTTCTCACTCACTCTTTTATGTCTCTTTCTCTCTCTCTCTGTCTATCAAATTTATACATAAACAACAACAATAACACTTCATGGCGCGTCACTCAATTATATTTGCAACACACACATATATATATATATATATATTTGTATATTTTATAGATAATACCAATTGACAAATTGATAAAGGGTCGATTCCAAGATAATTTCGAATTTTTACAATGGTTCAAAAAATTCTTTGATGCCAATTATGATGGCAGAGATTATGATGCTAGCGCTGTACGTGAAGGTGCACCAATGGGCTTTGGCTCTGGCGCTGTTAAATCTCTGCCTGGCACAAGCAGCGGCGGCGGCGGTGGTGGCGGCGGCAGTGGCGTTACCAGCACTTATAGGCGTGTGGCGCCAACGACAACGACAAGATCACCAGCAGCAGTGACAGCCACAAAGTCCAGTAGGTTCTCTCATGGTTTTGGTTTCCCCTTTTTTCCGATATTTTTTTTTTTTTATAGTTTACAAACAACAATTACAACAATAACAAGTACAATAAGCAACAAGAAAAAATAATAACAAAAAAAAATCACAAACATTTTACAATTTCATTTCATATACATGATGTACATATTTTCATCATTTCGTACACATTTTCATCTTTTTGTACATATTTTCATTTTTTTTTTTTACATTTTCAACATTTTGTACAAAATATTTTCAGCTTTTTTTTCATCTTTTTGTACATTTAATTTTTATTTTTTTTAATATATATTTCTTTAATTTTAATAAAACTTGAATGCACATAGAACAACAACAATAACAACAACAAGCAGAACAAGTACAACAAATACAAAGACAAATAATAATACAAAAATGTTAATGTTAAATGCAAAATGCTAAGAAAATAAGCGATTTTTTTGACGTGCTTCACGTTTGTTTAAATGTTTCATAATTCATTTATTTAATTAAATAATAAAACTAACATATATTTTTCTTTTACCTCCCCCCCTTTCCCCTCTCTCTCTGTCTCTTTTTTACACTTTGGCAAATTAAATTTGCCAAAATCTAAGCAGTTTCTAAGGTGCCGCCACGTACAACTAATTCAACGCCGCCAAATCGTATGGTTTCTGGTGCTGGCACAACGGGTGCTGTTAAAAAGAATGATGCAGCAGCTGGTGCAGCATCAAATCAACAAATTGAGGAGTTGTCCAATCAGGTTCGTCCAGAGGTAGTCAAAAATTATAAAAAATTCTATAAATTATTATGCTCCTGGTTGTGTTCATATCGTCCTTCTATAGGTTATGGATATGCGCTTGAATCTCGAAGGTTTAGAAAAAGAACGTGATTTCTATTTCTCCAAGCTGCGCGATATTGAAATACTGTAAGTATAAATACATAAATAAATAAAAAAAATTAATAATTAATTATAATTTCTATTATTTATTTATAGTTGCCAGGAAGCTGATGATGCTGATCCAGCACAGTTAATACAAAAAATATTGGACATACTGTATGCAACTGAGGTAAGCGATCGATTCATTTATTCATTTTATACAACTTGCATAATCAATTTGATTTGATAACACAACAGGATGGCTTTGCGCCACCAGATGATGCGGCACCAGAAGATGAAGAATATTAAAATAAAAAAACAAAAAAAATTGTTGCATTTTACAACAACTGCTGCACGTTTAACAACAGCAACAACAACAACAACTACAACAGTCAACAACAACAACAGCTCACGAATTAATTACTTTTACTGCATACAAACACACAAAGAAACAAACAAACAAACAAACAATATTATAAAATAATTGAACAAAACAATAGAAATGGAAAAAAAAAAACAAACTAAACATTTAAAACAATTTTAAGGAAATGAGAAAAAATAATAATAATAATAATGCTGCGCTAAAAAAGAAGTAACAAAAAACAAAAACAAAAAAAAAAAAGCAAGAAGGAAATTATAAAATTTTTTTCTTTTGCAAATTTTACATGAGATGAGAAAGAAAAACGTTTAAAAGAAAACAAAACAAAATAATGTTCGACAGCAAAAACAAAAAAAAAAAAAAAAATTACAACAAAAGAATAACAACAACACAATTTTTAGATGTTATTGTGAAATTTAGGAACAGGAACAAAAGCAAAGAAAATAACGTAAAACATACAGAAAAAAAAACAACAAACAACATTCAACAATGAGAAAAAAAAAAACAAATTGAAATTTCACAAAAAAAAAAACAATATTTTTTTCTCGATTTGAATGAATTATTAAATATTATGTGAAAGAATTTAGTGAATAATTTTTATAAATGGCAAATCAAAATTAGCGGCAAATCAATTGAACATAAAATTTAATTGTATTACAAAAATTTGTTAACATATATATACATATGTATATATATATATAAATACATATACATATATATATATATATATATATATATATATTTAACAATATATAGTCATATCTATCTATATATATATATATATATATGCATATATACATATATAATATATATATATTTATATACATATTTATAGCAAAAGAAAAGATAATAGAGAGAGTTTATGTTGTTAAAACTGCTCAATTTTGTTTTATGGACAAAGCTGTGGTTATGTTTACCTCTTGAACAGCTCATTGAATGATGATATATCAAATTTATCAATAAAATATTAGTTATACATGTGTATATAATAATAATGATGAAGTATATATATATAGTATATATATTAATGGTAATAAAAGCAAAAATAACAACAAGAGGTAATGGACGCTATGTGTCCTTTGAAAGTGACATTATTTAGTTTATGTTCAGTAGTTTGCCTGCTGCACAGTTTTTGTTTTTGCTATTTATTAAATTTCATTCACGTTTAAATATATTAACATCTCAATAATAATAATAATAATAATAACAAAAACAACAACGACACTCCCGACCATATCGGCACACAATGTAATGTTTGTAACTAAATTTGTTGTAATAATATAAATATAGTAAAAACTGATAATTAAAAAAAAAAAAACTAAAACTTAAAAAAAAAAGAAAAGCGTAGCATAAAGTTGTTTTGCACACAAAGATACAAAAAAAAAGAAAAGAAAACCTAAAAGACAAATCAAAAAACAAAATTGTTAAAATTTATTTTTGCCAGTTAAATTGATTTTCTTTATTTTCAAATCGTACACAAAAATTGTACGATTTTGTTTTCTATTAACTTAAAAAAAAAAAAATGATGAATTTAATAATTTTAATTAAAATTATTTTTTTTTTGTAATCGTTTTGAGTGTTTTGTATGTAAGTAAATCAAGACCGTGATTGATTAATAATATGATGATGATGAGGAAGAAGAAGAAGAAGGATGAAGCATGATAATGATGATGATGTTGATGGTGGTATATGAGTTATGATAATCTGATATGATATATGATATATATATATGATGATAATTGATTGATTGATGATATAATATAATATAATATTGTGACACATTGCATTCATAACTTGAATTTTTTTCAAATTTCTAAAAAAAAAATAAACCAAACAAAATTAACAAAAAAAAAAGAAAACAACAACAAATGATGCGAATGCATAAAATAATATTATGAATTATATAGAAGTATTTTTTAAGCCATTTTTTGCTCTCAATTCTTTTTTTTAGTTCTATATTTATGTGTAAAAATCCCGAACGTTAAAAAATTGAAATAAAACAAAAATATAAAAGCAATTTTCTAATTTCTAAAAACAAATTAAATACAAAAAAAAAAAATTAAATAAATTTTCTTATGTTTCTTTTCTTTTCATATAAATTCATTTTCATTTTTTTCATGTTATTTTTTTTGTCATCTTTTTTACTGTCATCTTAGGCAACTGTAAATATTTTGTTGATGCTTGTAAGATCATGATAAAAAAAAAAGTATTTATATATATAAAATATATATATCTGATATACATATAATGTATGTTATTGGACTATATAAAAAAAAATCATTAAACATTTCATTAATAATGTGAACGTTCTATAATCCTAGAATAAAAAAAAGAAATTAAACAAAAACGCGTTGCTTGATTCAAAATTTTTCATATGCATTTCTCATTTTTCTTTAACAAAATTACACTGTATATAAAAAAAAAAAAACAAATGCCAATCATTTGGACAACAAATGCCAAAATATGTGAAAGTAAACTATTTAACGGCTGCCTGTATATGTGGCTGCTTGTGGGTTCCATCACAGAAGGGACGATGCGTTGTCTGCTTGCAGTTGCAGAGCCAATAGTCGCCAGTTTTCTCCACCCTGAAGCGAATTGGTCTGCCAAGAGTTGAAAGCGTCAATTTCATATAAAATGAAAATTCATTTGATTTTCTTACCTTTGTTTTATCTTAAGAAATATATTTTTATGCGTGCCATCGCATAATGGCTGCGACTTGGACTTGCCGCACAGGCACCAGCTGTAGTCTTTATCTGTAGTTGCAACATACATAAGACGATGGATTATGTAAACATTTGTTTGTTTTTTTTTACTAAATGTGATACAAAACCTTTTTCTAAATGAAGTTTAAATGGTCGCTTATCAAATATTGCTCCATTTTCCTTTTGCTGATTCGCCGTGTGTTTATCCTCAATTAAATTTTTTGGTATCGTTTTTGCTGTTGCAGCCGCATCAGAACTTGACTTGGCGCTGGAATTGTAATTAATTTGCTATGCAAACCAAAAAGAAAATCATATTATTATGAATGATACTAATAACTTAGAGTTATAAGCTTTTAATTACCTGCAAAAGCAAACGCATTGGCGTGTTACGTCTTAATATAATCGACATTTTTTATTAACTATTTCACATAAACGAGCGGAACTTGCAAAATACAATAGTTAAGATAAACAGCTGTTTATTTGATGCAGTGTGTACATACTGTGAAAAAATTAAAAAAAATATATATATGGTCACTCTAACAAGTGTGTACAAGTGTAATGTTTTAGGTATTTAAATACTAAACAATGCAACAAAACAGCTTTTTATTACTCTAATTATAACTTGGATTTAATGAATCATAAATTTAACAAATAATAATTATGTAAATTATTTGATATTTGATTTTTCATTTTAGTATTTTCTATGTGCAGTAGAAAGCAGTCAAGGTCGTTTAAGTTCCTTCCCCCTACCCGAGCTCGCAGTTCAACTATGTTCATGCGATTTCACAATGAACTTAAAATCTGTAAAAAAAAAAAACTGATAAGCACAGAGACACTTCAAATCCCTAGCGACAAATTGACAGTGGGAACATATTATATGTAGTAGAGAGATATGATTTCAATTCTGGAATATGAAATGAAACGTAAACGTAAACCGTAGACATTGCAAGTTATAGTGACTTGTGCGCTTTATCATCATACACAATCTTATAACTTATTTTAGTCTACTTTGATTTTTTTTTTGTTTTAGTCTAAAATGAAATACGCTAGAAAAGAAAATAATTGTTGTATTTAGTCACTTTTACGTAAGATACTCAAGATAAGATGCTAACAGACTAAATTGCGTTTATCAAGCGACCTCATTAACAACTCTGATTAGACAGATTTTCATTTAAAAAAAACATTTTTTATATTTCTTTACTTTTTTTTTAAATTTTAAATTTTAAACAACTCTGATTAGACAGATTTTCATTTAAAAAAAAACATTTTTTATTTTTCTTTATTTATTTGTTTTTTTTTTTGAAATTTTTTAAAATTTTTATTTAAAAATACTAAGCTTGCTTCCCATTGTAAGAGTATATATATGTTATATTATAAGTCTAAAATTCATCATGGAATGGATAATATTTATGACCGGCCATGCCACTAAATGGCACCGTACGCACACCCGTATGATAATTCTCAATTAATGCAACATCTTCCGCCGATAATTCAAAATCAAAAACATTAAAATTTTCAGCAATACGCGTTGGATTCGATGATTTTGGCAATGGTATAACACCAATTTGTATCAAATAACGTAAACATATTTGTGCTGTTGTATGTCCATATTTCTTAGACAATTTTTGTGCCTGTTCATCATAAAGAAATGGTGGCCAATGGCGTGCAGGCTGTGGTCGTGCCAGTGGACAATAGGCACAGATGACAATATCATGTTGTTTAGCATGTGCACGTAACTTTTGCTGCTGGAACGCTGGATGACATTCAACCTGATTGACAACGGGCTTGATGCGACAATTTTGTAGCACACGTTCAGTTTGGCTAGCATTAAAATTGGATAGACCAATGCTACGTACAAGTCCAAGATCAACCAATTTTTCCATTTCACGCCATGTTACCAAATAATCAACATCTGTAAGTTCCAATGTGCCATGAACATTGCTATCATTATGGAATTTTTGACCAATTGGCAGATGCATTAGATATAGATCAATATAATCTAATCCTAAGTTTGTAAGACTTAAACGAAAAGCACGTTCAACAATCTCAGGATCATGATGTATGCCACCCAATTTTGTGGTAACAAAGATATCTTCACGTTTGATAACACCTTCGGTGATCTTCTCATTTATGGCTTTGCCTACCTCCTGTTCATTTTCATAGACGAATGCGGTATCAATGTGTCTATAGCCGATATCGATGGCAGCACGTGTAGCTTGATAAGCTTCTGATTCAAATGATTTCCAGGTGCCAAGACCTAAAACTGGCATTTCGTGGCCATTGTTTAGTTTAATTTTGGGCGCAAGATTTGGCATTTTGTTGTTAATTAATTACAAAATTAATAACTTCTGTTTTTTTTGGTTTTTTTTTTGCAGTTGGCAATTTCGTTACGATCGACAGCACAATGTGTTCCAGCACGTCCAAGGTTTAGTGAGCAACTAACGCATCAGAGCGACGCTCAGCCGGTTTCAGTATATGATTCAGCAGTTCGACTGCTTTTATTTGAGCGCACAGTTATACCCTGTAAACATAAGTTGTTTATAGGGTATACAACTGTGATCGTTATCGTAAATATATAAAAAAAAATATCTAAGAGTAAAAATTTTAATAGCACTACCAAAATTTACTAATATAAAATTAAAAAAAAAAAAAAAAGAGTTTTATAATTTAAAGATTTAAGAGTAAGCAGTTGAGCAACAGTTGCAACTTTTACAGGGCATTCGTTTAGTCACTCTATCTCACTCTTACATCTGTCGCTCTTTCGTTGCCTTCGTTGAGTCATGCGATGAACTCACAAAGGCAGACAAAGCGTTTTGTTTTTTTTGTATATTGGTTTTTCCCTATGCGCGGGAGCTTACGCATAAAAGCTTTCGTTCTCAAAGCTTGGCGCGTTTAAATTAAACTGTTGAGAGTTTTTGCGGTTTTGTTTTTTTTTTTTGCTAACACATAAAAGTTTATTTGAATATTTAGTTAAATTTGAAAATGTTAGACATTCAAAGTGTTTTACATGTAGTTTTTTTTTTTTGTTTGAAACATTTAAAGATTATTGTTTAAAATATTTTGTTGATAGCTTTGCATAAATTGTTTTTTATATATTTATAATTATTATTATTATTATTGTAATTTGCATTTGTTTTTGTTTTTGCTTTTGCTTTGATTATAAATGTTTTAAAATTGTGAGCTGTTTTTTTGCTTGGTTTTAAATATAGATTTTTGTCATAATATCGCTAGTTTCTTCTTTTAATATGTTTTTATTTTTAAGATATTTCTTCTTTTTTTTTATTTTTAATATTAATTTATTTATTTTTATCGCCTGTTTTGCTGTGGCTACTAAATTGGTTTTGGTGTTTCATCTTACTGTGAGCTCGAACGTATTTGAGCGGTTTTACTTTCTATTTATTATTTTTATTTTTTTTTATTATTAAAATCTATTATAAATTGTGGTTCGAATTATTAAGAGTTATACAAGTTTGTTCTTTATAGTCTATATAGTACTATATATTTTATGTTGTAAGTAAAATTGTCAAGATTGTTTTCGTTAGACATGTAAACATTGTTTTTGAACATTTTGTTTTTTTTTGTTTTTGTTTTGTTGATTTTGAACATTTATTGATTTGTTTTTTTATGCCAAATATATATTTATATATATTTTAATTATGCTTTTGTATGATGTTTATATAGCGCTGGATCTCTCAAAATTTATGCAAAGTTAAATGAATTTTTAATAAAAATGAAACTGACAAAAGGAAAAAAAATGTAAAAGAAAAATGTGAAAATATTTTGTAAGAAAAATTTGTAAATTCAAACAGAAATTGTTTTTTTTTTTTTGTCATTGTTTTTGGTGTAGAGATTCTTTTAAGATTGTCAAATCGAATCACAATTAAAAAATTTTGAATTTTCTTCAACTTGTTATTATTTATATATATTTATATATAATTTTATGTTAGTTTCTTTTATTTTTTGGAAAGTTTTCTGTATAAGTTTTGCTCCAACATAGAAACATAGACTACAAAATATATGTATATACTATATATATATTCATAGAGATTTATATCTAAATATTTGACACAAAAAAGATTTTTGGAAATATTTTATTCTGCTATCATTTCACTTATTTTAATAAAATTCTAAAGTAATTTATGATGGGCAATGCGCTTAGAAGATATTATCGTATTTACCCGTTTTTTTATTATTTAGACAACGCTTTTTTTTTTTTGGTCTATACAACTAAATTTTAAACATTTAAACTACATAATTATACATATATTTATATATCTATATATATATTTATATATATTTATATATAGCTGGGAAAAATTGTTCTTTTTATTATTATTAATACGAATAATACTAAATGGACGATTCTGAAGGAAACTCCCATTTTTTATTTTTTTTTTTTATTTTTTATTATTAATTATGTTTAGATTTGATTTGGTAGATAAAGTAATTAAAGGCTTTTAATATGCTTACAAACATTTTTTGTCAATCTAAAATAAATTGGTGTTTTTTTTGTTTGGTTTTGCGTTGTATGTAAAAAAAAAAATCAATTTAAAATTGATTCATTTCTTAATTAAAAAATAAGAATAATCGTTTCATATTAAGTATACGCCATATACTTTATAAAAAGTTCCATTCAAAATTCGTTCATCTGTGTTTTATATTTATTTTATTGGAAGAAACCACTGAAAAATGTTCTATTGGTAAAATCTATAAAAAATTGCATGGCAGAGAGAGAGAATGAAAGGGAGACTGAGAGAGAGAGAGACTATATACTACAATGTTTTGGTAATGGTAACTTGGTATGCTCTGTAGCCTAAATGAGAAATGGCTGTCTAAGTGGTAATGTCGTTGTTTGAGAGACCTTCTTGGGAGAGGAGTTGGTTTATTTCGTATTTCGTATATACTACAAATATAATTTCTAGAAATTAATATATATATATACTATATAAATACTATATTATTATGATGTATATATATTTATTTTTATTTTTAATAAATATTTTGCCTTTTATGGGAAAACAGATATTAAAGACTAGCAGCATATAGCTTGAAATTTGTATGACAGACACTTTGCTCAGTATCAACATCAGAGCTCAGTGCTTAGCAACTACTGTAACTAGAGCCTTAAAATCTTTTATATATAGAGAAATAGTTAAAGCAAAAACAGTTTTGTTAGCTTTCAAAGCTGAAATTTTTTTTTCCCATAAAAGTCACACTTATAATTTATTAAGCTTATGTTTCTCTGTAATTCTTTAAGTAATTCTATTAAATATGCACAACAAAAATGAATTTCTTCTTATTATTTTTTTTCTTTTTGGTTTTTTGGTTTTTTTTTTGTTCTTTGTACACATACTACAACTAATAAGGTCCCTCTCCAGTGTTTTTTTTTTTCATTAAATTATTAATGCACTTTTTATGTGCATAATAAATATTTATATATATATATTTTCTTATTTTTTTTTACAAAATAAAACAAACTGAAAA
Organism: Zaprionus obscuricornis; assembly: GCA_037044475.1. Taxonomy (NCBI): domain Eukaryota; kingdom Metazoa; phylum Arthropoda; class Insecta; order Diptera; family Drosophilidae; genus Zaprionus; species Zaprionus obscuricornis. Next base: position 31,422 of record JBAMBR010007064.1, read on the forward strand.
AAAAATTGTTGTCGGATTATTTATATATATTTATATGTTTTTGTGTATGTATTTTGGTTTTTATTTATTTTATTTTTTTTTTTTGAAGTTTAATTATGATTTGCATAACTTAAAAGAAATTATTACAAGTTGATAAAATAATATAAAGGAATTTAAATAAATGACTTAATGACTTAAAGCATACTTAATATTTAATCTAATATAAAACTAATTGTAACTAGATTTGATTAAAGTACATGGATTA
>JBAMBR010007069.1:0-23787 GCA_037044475.1 Zaprionus obscuricornis
CCTCCACAAATCGAAAAAAAAAAACGATTTTAAGCAAACCCAGACAAGCTACAGCACTGAAGCACTTTTGGTACAAAGTTAGAATATGTTTATCTGGACGTTGTGTACAAATTTGGTACAGATCGGATAATAAACATGGAAGTTATACACATTTCAAATTTCAAAAGATGAGAGGCGTACGCTTGTTTGCTGTTCTCACCCCATAAGACGGCAACATTTACTCAGTGTTTCTCACACTTGTGAAGAGCGTGGCTCAGTGGTTAGAGCGTTGAACTCGCGTGCATGAGGTCCGCGGTTCGATTCCCGAAACGATTTTTTTTTTTTAAATTTTTTTTTTTTAATTTTTTTATTTTATATTAAGTTAAAATTGGCGAGTGCGCAGCACGAGCAAACTAAATATATAATATAACTTTGGGCACCGAGTATTATATAGTCGAGCACACTCGACTATAACTTTCTTACTTGTTTCTTTTGCAATTCACATCTGAATTCTATGCCAACAATGATGTCTAATTTTCGATATCCAGCATTCGCTATATTCCCTCGTGTCATTTAGCTTTTGTGCCACGCCTTACAGTTACTGATTTCCATAATTAAATCGTATATATTTTGCATATATGCTAGCTACACGCATTGAACTTATTACCTTATTACCTGCTTGTTATCAGGCCTAAACCAAAGGAACTAACATCAATCATAATTCCCTCGTATACTAAACCTTAAAAACTCTTTCCTATGGGATTTACTTTGAAGCTGTGAAACAATTTCAGAATTTCAATTTGTGATTTATTGTGCACATAATAATTGTAATTAAATTTTTATCGAGACAAATTCTATTGAATATTTCGTGAATATATTTAGTATCAATGATGCTCAATCTTAAAAGTAACTTAAGAATGGTGGCTTACACTAGGCCAAGTACTGATGTGTTGTAAAGTAGATAAGTGCGATATAGCAATATGTTTATACATTGCACTTGAACTGTGTCCACAATTAATTTCAAGTTCAAAGTTCAATTGCCATTATCATTATCCATTTAGCTCGTCACGCCCAGAGCACACAAGAGTGAAGAAACAGACAAAAAAACGAAACTCAAAGAGACACAGACCTCACGTAGCCTCAAATGTCTGTCGGCATGTCATAAATTTACGGATTAACTTTTAACCAATTTACAGGAGTGAATGGTATTGGAAGGAATAGAATGGTAAATGATATGGGGAGGGAGGGGAAGAGGGGTAAGAGAAATGGGGAATGGTAAATGCGAAAAGAGAAACAAACAAACTGAATGAGACAAGAAGCAAATCGAGAGACGACATCGCACCATGTTCCATATTGCAAGTGTAATAAAAAGCATCTGTGCGGCGGCGAACACAAACACATTGGCACACACTAATGTGTAGACACGGGACACACAAAGTCAAGTCAAGACGCAAGCGTTTGTGATAAAGAAGTAAGGACAGCATTGCGGGCTCCACAACAAACATCACGTGCAGCCCACTTCCGTTTCCGTTAGCCTGTTTTAAACTTTTGCTTCGTAAGTTCCCTGCGTATGTGTATGTGTGTGTAAATCAATGTAAAGGCTTCAAAGTAATGTAAAGTGGCAAGGGACGCAAAGAGAGCAGCACGAAGCGGCTGTTGCAGACAAAGTACGTTGCTTACACAAAGCTAAACAGCGGCAGCTACAACACGCAGCCGGCGGTCCACGCCGCATGATCCAAATACGCGCATTCCGCCGCCGCCCGCCCGCTGTTAAGCCAAAACAAAGCAGTGCATAAAATAAAATAAAAAAGCAGTGCATAAAATAAAATGAAAAAAGAAAAGAAAATGTAAAAGTAAAACTTTGGGAGCTGTCGCATCCACATCTACATCTATATGCACAGCCCACGACCCAGCACAACATAGCAGCGAAGCACCCAGAGCCACTCATTAAGCTGATTATATTGTTATCCTTTTTATGATACGTGCAATACGTGAGCGCATATGGCAGCATCGTCAACATCTTCCCTTGTCTACTGCGACGCCTCCACTCACCGCCACGCTCCCCTTCGTAACATGTCATTCGCTCATTCGGCAACGACTTTGTCCTCTTTTTTTTCCGTTCCTTTTTGCAAGTGTAATTATGGAACAGTAAGTAAAACCAACCGCGTTAAACCTCATTTATGTACTCCATATGCAAAGTCCTTAAATTTATGTTTCTTTTGTCCAATTCAATTCAATCCGAGTGAAAATATATGGATATATAATAAAAATATGCCCAAATAAAAGCTGCACAAATAAACATTAAATACATACATATACCATATACATTATATATTATATATTATGCATATGAGCATATAGTAGATGTGTACATACATATATCTGAAATACATTGTAAGTGGAAAATTGATCAACTATTTTGCAGAGTTCAAGCATATTGAAAATGCTCTTTGTTCACTGAGAAACAATAGTTACACTTGGCACGCCGAACAGTTTATTCCCTAATAAAAATATAATAAATAGTTTTTATGACATTGACTCAAATTTCGACCATTATATATAAATTTAATTTATCAAGCTATGTTTATCATTAATAAACTAAAACTTTGTTTTTTGCGATGGAATAAACTCATTGATAAGCATACTAAAAATTCTATACCATTGTACAATATCATTTTATATCAGTCATGCTAAAGCCGTGTCACTATTAATAGTTGCTTGTACTTATGTCACAACAAATATAAATATTATTTGATATTTTCCAAATATAAACGTATAAAATAAAAATATAAGATATATGATATATGATTTTAAGACATGTATAAATAAATTACATAGAACATGAAACCGTAGTATACTCAATTGTATAGAATATACAGTAATATATAACTATGCATAAGTAAATGACAATAAATGTGAATATACTTGAATGGCTTTTCTTAAATTTAATATAGAATAGAAAAAGAGACGGTATATATCCATCCGAGAACTGTCAAATCAACTTGGATTTTGATATTGTTCAAGAATGTATTTATGCATTACGTGGTTTGTTATATCTTTTTTTGCCGTTGTAAAATTTTCTTTTGCAGCCATTTACTATGGGAGGAGCTAGGCTCATTCAAAAAATTATTTATACTTATGTATAAGTATTATACATTGTTTACATACATATATAATTCAACATAAGCAAATGTAATTTAAATATGAATTTAAGTGTGCTTTGTGCATAGAGAGAAACATGTCGTGAAGCATGACGACATCGTCCTGGCAGGATTACATTGCGGATACGCCGCGTGCTCAAACAATGAGGCATGTAAACAAAACTGTTGCCTTGCCAGACCAGTTATAGTTGCAAGAACAATGGACATGGGCAGAGGTTGAAGTTGAGGTTTGGGCAGAGATGCAGGCATGCAGCCAACAAAATTTTCATAATCATAATCAAAATGGCATTAACAACAAAAGCAACGCAAATACGAGTAAAAGCGACAACAGACGCGTCTCAAAATGTAACCAAAAATGCCATAATAAAATGCAAAAGCAGCGACAAAAACAACTTTCGAGTGGAAAACTAACACAACAATAACTATAAGCAGCAAACCTTAATATTCGACTATAAGATACCAAGTATATACAAAATAAAACTACGTTTGATTCATCGGCTATCACATAAAAGAAAATATTATCATTTCTTTCTAAAATTTCAATAGTTTGTAATAATTAAAGTTTATTTAAAATATACTTGGAAGCTGATAATATCAAGAATTGAAATAATTTTTTTTACCTTTTTCATATTACACATTTTCTGCTAATTCAGAGTATGTAATCAACATTTTGTGGCGTCTGTGTCTGTTTCTGTTGATCTGCATAATGCAGTTTCAATTTCAATTGTTGTAGCCCAAAGGATCTGGAAACTGGCAGGACACATAAAACCCGTAGTATAGCCCCAGACTGCAGCATCCCATGCCTTGGGGCTCCTCAGCACGTTCGTCCGTCGCCCATCATTGCCGCCAAATTATGCTAATTAGATTAAAATATAATTTCATGCAACTTACAGCTTCGGCTGTATGTTTGATTCTCTATTTTTTCTCTCTTTCTTGAACCCCGTCCCCCAGCCTATATATATCTCTCACATACTAAACCCAAGCGGAACATATCTAAAGTGAAATTTGTTTTTACAAAACGGATGGCTTTTTTAATTAATTTTTTATGATAGATAGTTGCAGACCCATCCTAAATTATATAACACTTATATACTCTGAATCAATATCAAAAGAGACGTTAAATTGGATATGATTGTCTGTCTTTAAAACATATCAATCTCAGCAAACCTCAACACTTAAACCACTTTGTCAACCCACGCATCATTATGATATCTACAGTAAAAAATCCAATGCCAATCCAAGCGTAAATCCACGCTATTCCCCCTTATAAAAAAAACAAAGTTTCACATATTTAACTGAAGAAGCAAGTCTAAAAATATCCCCAATAAAATGAAACTCCAGATCAAATTTCCCAATATATACGGCTACGAATTTCGTTTATCTAATGCACTTTACTTTTCCGTGTTATGATTATTAGTTATGATAATTCAACTTAGCGTCGCAAAAGGAGTTGACACCACTGCGGCCAAGTAAAGATGGTAAACCTGCCCCAGGGGCGTTGAAACAACCCTCAGGCGGATGGTTGCAATCGAGACTTCCGCTTCTTGTAGCTCTATATATCTATATCTATATATTTATTTCGTTTTCTTTTTTTTTTTTCGTTTTGTGAACCAATCCCAGGACGCACATCAAAAACTGTTGCGTATTTTGCATTCGACTCTGTTGTCAGGGCTTCCGGTCTGCCAGTGTATTTGTATGCTTGTCTGCCTGTCTGACACTCTGCCCTTTAGTTTGTCTATTTGTCCTTTATTGTTTTCTATTTGGAGTGCGAGGACGTCGCATTTACACCTTCAATTAATATAAAGGGAAGGAGTACTGGTGGTACCAACAACCCTTGTCCTTCTATTCTTGTCTCCGTCTCCCGTTCTCATATCCGATCCCGTACGCGTACTGTGTTGTGATTTATGAGGGTGAGAAAGCAAAACAAAATTAAGCCACGAAAAAGAAACGACATTTGGCGTCAGCATCTTATGCATGAATACTGTGCCCATTCCAATGGACTTGAACTTTTAATTAAAAGTCACTTTTGATTTATAAACATGCGCATTTTAAAGTTTTACATAAATACACAAATACGGTTACTCGATAACTTTCTTTAATCATCAGTTCTATATTCTGCCATTACAACAATTTACTTTTGTTTAAGCAAATGCAGATGCCAAATGTTCAAATGCTCAAATGTATAAGTTTCAACTTTTTCTGAACAATTTTACGAGACACTAAGAGCCTTTTTAAAGGCGATTTAAGTTCATACAAAAATTTACTTTTTTTCGAGTTACGACCGTTATTAAAAAAAATGTAACTCAGTGCCGGATAGGATTGTTATAGGAACAAAAAATTTAATTTTGTATAGATACTTTTTATACTCGGTGCCCTATGGGAACCAAGAGTATATTGGGTTAGTGACAAGAGCAAATGTATGTAACACCCATAAGGAGGCGTGGCCGACCCCATAAAGTATATATATTCTGACTCAGGATCAACAGCCGAGTCGATTGGAGCATGTCCGTCTGTCCATCTGTCCGTCTGTACGTCCGTATAAACACACAGATCTCGGAGACTATAAGAGATAGAGACTTAATTTTTTTTTGCATAGTGTTTGTAGTGTTTGCAGGCAGATCAAGTTTATTTTGGATTTTTGCCACGCCCCACTCCGCCTCCACAAATCGAAAAAACGATTTTAAGCAAACCCAGACAAGCTACAGCACTGAATTTTGGTACAAAGTTAGAATATGTTTATCTGGACGTTGTGTACAACAATTTGGTACAGATCGGATAATAAACATGGAAGTTATACACATTTCAAATTTCAAAAGTTGAGAGGCGTACGCTTGCTTGCTGTTCTCATCCCATAAGACGGCAACATTTACTCAGTGTTTCTCACACTTGTGAAAAGCGTGGCTCAGTGGTTAGAGGGTTGAACTCGCGTGCATGAGTTCCGCGGTTCGATTCCCGAGACGATTTTTTTTTTTTAAATTTTTTTTTTTTAATTTTTTTTTTTATATTAACTTAAAATTGGCGAGTGCGCAGCACGAGCAAAATAAATATATAATATCACTTTGGGCACCGAGTATTATATAGTAAAGCACACTCGACTATAACTTTCTTACTTGTTTGTTATTAAAATGAAATTTACATGCCTTGAATATAGTGACTTATACTATATGTTATCCAAACTTGGGCGAAATTGAAACTACCGTATAATAACCGTAGGAACCATCGGTCAAAAAATGTTTTCTTATATAAAAAGTTTTAGTTTAAGTCTGAAACTTTACTTTCATTTTGTTCTTTATTTGATAATAAATTGAAAAGTATTTGTATTGCATTTAAATTCATTTACATTTCTTTCATTTTCTATGACTAAACAATTTATTAATTTTTGTATTTTTTTTTATCAAATATAAATATAAATTTGGTAATTCATATTGTATTAGACCCTTAACATATTTGCTTGAATATTTTATAGAACATTTTATACTCAGATTTAAACTATTTTAAGCTTTCTTTTTGACCAACTGGTAAAGCTGCTGTCTGAAAACTTTTTTGCCAGTTATTATTACAGTCGCAAATTTAAATTCAAATGTCAAATTAACGTCCCAACAATTGCAAAGTTTGACACTTAAAGTTGGCTGCGACACCTACCGACAATTATATGCAGACATTTTTTTGTACACTTTTGTACAAGGGTAGATTATCATGCAAAAGGAGGCTTAGTCGACTCCCATGAATAGTATATCTATTCTTGAACGATAAGATGAATCTTGACATACATAAATATTTTTCGTTTTTGCACGCTGCACATTAGTTGTCACGTAGCGGAACGGAATATTCATAATAAACACCACTTCAACCACTGTACAATATTAAACCCATAAAAACAATCGAAAAGATCAAATTTATTTAAATAACTATTCGTCTTAAAGATTTAAGGGTATGGAATCTTCAGTCAGTCAAGATAATTTTCATTCTTGTTTTAATTTTTTTTTTTGGCAATTAAAACTTGCTTTAAGTCAGAACCCTACATACTACATATGAAATTGAATCCAATTAAATTAATGCAAGCAAACATCAAAATTCAATAAGTGTATTTCTTTGATTAAATGACACACGCCTCTCATCTTCACACTACCCACCCAGTACTATAAATCAACGATAATTTTCGTACCCAAATATGAATTTAATTAAAACGTTTTTATGACAACAGACGCTCGTGAGTCTTGTGTTTTCATAGCCCGTGCCTCGTTTCTGTCTTTTACTGCACTTTAAAATATTGCCAATATTGGCGAGTCATTTCCGTAAACTCCTGGCCATGTCGAAACATTTTATTGGTTACCAATGCATTAAGCTTATTAGATGTACACGCGACCGGAAAACAAACCCTAATACCCAAACCGAGGACACGCTCGATTGCAACGGTCGTCAAGGTTGTCTTGTTGTACGGAACATTCTTTGTACGACTAGGCACAATCATTTTACGCATCAAAAGAAGTGCAACGAATCGCTGTGGCTTTCCAGTGTCTGATTGCGTTGCAAGAGTAACTCAAGTGATCGACACTACAACACAGTTAACTATAGTCGTTGCCAAACTCACAATCATAATCATGTTTGACCAGACATGTTCTTCTTCCCTTCATCTGAAGTTGGTGTATTTCACTGTCATAATGCCATTACGATTTGAATTTAATCCTGCAAATCCTGATTATGCAGAGGACACGCGTCACTGGACACCCCACAATCACTTATTTTGCGCGACGTGTCACGTGCGTCTGTGACAATATGCGTGTCGCAACATTGCGGGCTACCAAAGCGCCCTTTAACATTTAGCAATATCTATGGAATAGAGAATTGATCTACCCTAAAACAGTTCTGTGGTAGTGAAAAGGTGAGAACAAATATATAATACAAAGTAAGTAAGACAAGATAAAGAAATCGGAAAGAGACTTTATGAATTTAAGAATTTAATTTAGGCAGAAGTAAAACATATGAAAATAAATACTATCATCAAACGTTACCATAGTTATCTCAATGATTATCTCAATGGATTTTCAATCTCGTATTTTTATCAACGGTATGTGTGCTCATATTTGCATACGCCAAGAGTTTACATGCATGCAGCGTCATGAAGCGTATGCTGCATGGACGAAGCATCATCTAAGTAGAATATTGCCTGCAACATCATAGTCATCATTACTCAACTGCTGTGTACTCAGTAAATAGGAGTCATTTTACGACCTGTACCAGGGCTGCAGTTGTTTCATTATGGGCGTGGCTCAGTTGCTTGGCCGTAAACACCAAGTGCTGCTCCGCTATTTTTTGTTGTATTTTTGCCGCCGGTGATGCTGTTGCTCATGCTGCTGTTGTTCATGCTGTATGCTGCTGCACGTGCCAAGCATATTGAACATCCTTTGGATAAACTGCAGCATTCAAACAATGTGATGCACAAGAGACAGTACGTTTTTATTTTATTTTATTTATTTATTTATTTATTTTTTTTGAAAAATGGTCAAAGTTGTTGCTATTGCGCGTCTTTTTTTCGCCAACTGACAGTAGTGCCATTTACCTAGATATGGCTAAAGCTCTTTGGCCAAAGCTATAGGTATATAACTCTGGCAAAGCTCACGCGCGTTGCTTCTTTGAACATAAAGCCATGTGCTTAACCTAGTTTCTGTGCAGGTCTGGTCTGCTGCAAGTGACTCCTTGCTAATCATTTGTCTTCCTTCTCTGCATTCTCCACTTGGCAATGCTGCGAAGTTTCCATTACGCACTGACAACTGATTGCCAAGTTTATTATTGCTTCGTTTTCGCTTATGAACTGCCAACGCTTTCTCTTTGCCTTCCACCTTCTCTCCAATCCGTTGGCAATGCTTTGCAACAATTTATCAACTGTGCTACATGTATCCCTGTATTCCCTTGTGACATGTGACCCTGCAAGCACAAGAGTTTTCCAAAGAATTACGAATTATTTTTTTAACTTTTCTTAGTCCACTTCATTTGTTTTCCATGACATTTGTATAGTTTTCGATTTCAGCCAAAATCTTTACCATAATACTATTCGAAATGATATGATAATAATGCTAAACAATTGCAACTTTAAATGACGTGTTGAAGTTCAAGATGTCTGACTTGAACTTGACATAACATCATATCGCACGATGTTCAATGAAGATGCATCGAGTACGCCCAAAAAAAGGAGGCATTTAAAAAGTTGTAAAAGCTCTGTAATCATTGCATGTGACAGGACTTAACACTACCACACCCGAAAACACACATAAACAACTGAAGAAAGAGAAAGAAGGAGGTGTGGAAGTGATAAAGCCAAACATTCGGAGCCACAGAAATTGGATGACAGTCGCAAAAATGCAATCACAGTTTGACACAATTTTACTGAGACGCCACTTCAACACGTTGCAGCTGCAATATCTTTACACAGTGCCAAACAAACAAGAGAACCAACGCAGGACCGACAACTCTGCAAACAACACAATGACAACTCTTTAACACTGTTAAGTTGACGTTGCCATTGCCGTAGCTGTTGTCGTTGACGTCCTTGTCGTTTGCCATGTATGTATGTATGTATGTATGTATGCATATATATGTGTTGCAACTACACTAACATACAAATACGCAGAAAGTTTTTTTGTTTCAGCATTATACTTGTAACGATACTAATCATGTGCCGCATAGATAAAATAAAATATTTGTTTCATGTCAAATTATATTTATTTTTAACTTAATTAATTAATTTAAAGAGTTTTTAAATAAAAGTAAATTCACAAATTTATTAGCAAGTTGTATAAGATAATATTAAAATAAACTGCACCTAAAAACAAATATTGTATGAAATAATGAACAACGGATATACAATTTAAGAATCTTACAAAATATAACATAAAACTAATTCGATAACAAAATATTTTCTGCATGTTGTTGATGGCATTTTTTTATTTTATTTTGATGTTGCTATCGTTATCGCAGTCTTCATAGTTGCAGCGCGTGCTCGCGTGCATTTACAGACAAACATACACACAAACATACTTACACACATACTCAAGCACATATACTCTCTCAAGCAAACAGAACAAATACAACCATATGCTATTGCCGAATGCCACACAGGACATTTTTGTTGTTTGATTGCGTTTTTATCTTCGTCATTTCAGCAGAGCTTGGCAACCCTGGTCATGGCTTTCAACAGCAGTAGCAAGAACAAACTGCATCTACTGTTACTACACCAACTCCTTCCATATATTTTACAGCGCCAACATTATATTGCAAACATCGTGCAATTTCACTTTAAACGTCAATCGATTTTCATTTGATTTTTAAGAGCATTTTTTTCCATTTCGTTCATTGTTGGCTTTTGACATTCACAATTGCGATTGCTTTCACATTTATGTACCCTGCAGACATAAAATCTTTATTGAGGGATATATGTATGTAACCAAAAGCATAAATTCTAAAAATTTCTTAGGTCTTACAATGAAATGCATACTCTGTATATATATTTCAAGTTATTGATAAAACGAATAAGTTCTGTAAATAATGTGTAATTTCTTGTCAAGCACATTCTCTCCACTTCCGCAGTGAATCTTACTTGCTATCCCCAACATTTTACTTAGAGCACATATTTTGTGGCATAGCCAACGATTACACATTAGTTTACAGAACTTATTCGTTTTATCAATAACTTGAAATATATATACAGAGTATGCATTTCATTGTAAGACCTAAGAAATTTTTAGAATTTGTGCTTTTGGTTACATACATATATCCCTCAATAAAGATTTTATGTCTGCAGGGTACATAAATGTGAAAGCAATCGCATATAAAGCCAACGAAATGGAAAAAAATGCTCTCAAATGAAAATGAAGGTGAAATTGCACGATGTTTGCAATATAATGTTGGCGCTGTAAAATATATGGAAGGAGTTGGTGTAGTAACAGTAGATGCAGTTTGTTCTTGCTACTGCTGTTGAAAGCCATGACCAGGGTTGCCAAGCTCTGCTGAAATGACGAAGATAAAAACGCAATCAAACAACAAAAATGTCCTGTGTGGCATTCGACACATATATATGCATACATACATACATACATACATGGCAAACGACAAGGACGTCAACGACAACAGCTACGGCAATGGCAACGTCAACTTAACAGTGTTAAAGAGTTGTCATTGTGTTGTTTGCAGAGTTGTCGGTCCTGCGTTGGTTCTCTTGTTTGTTTGGCACTGTGTAAAGATATTGCAGCTGCAACGTGTTGAAGTGGCGTCTCAGTAAAATTGTGTCAAACTGTGATTGCATTTTTGCGACTGTCATCCAATTTCTGTGGCTCCGAATGTTTGGCTTTATCACTTCCACACCTCCTTCTTTCTCTTTCTTCAGTTGTTTATGTGTGTTTTCGGGTGTGGTAGTGTTAAGTCCTGTCACATGCAATGATTACAGAGCTTTTACAACTTTTTAAATGCCTCCTTTTTTTGGGCGTACTCGATGCATCTTCATTGAACATCGTGCGATATGATGTTATGTCAAGTTCAAGTCAGACATCTTGAACGTCAACACGTCATTTAAAGTTGCAATTGTTTAGCATTATTATCATATCATTTCGAATAGTATTATGGTAAAGATTTTGGCTGAAATCGAAAACTATACAAATGTCATGGAAAACAAATGAAGTGGACTAAGAAAAGTTAAAAAAATAATTCGTAATTCTTTGGAAAACTCTTGTGCTTGCAGGGTCACATGTCACAAGGGAATACAGGGATACATGTAGCACAGTTGATAAATTGTTGCAAAGCATTGCCAACGGATTGGAGAGAAGGTGGAAGGCAAAGAGAAAGCGTTGGCAGTTCATAAGCGAAAACGAAGCAATAATAAACTTGGCAATCAGTTGTCAGTGCGTAATGGAAACTTCGCAGCATTGCCAAGTGGAGAATGCAGAGAAGGAAGACAAATGATTAGCAAGGAGTCACTTGCAGCAGACCAGACCTGCACAGAAACTAGGTTAAGCACATGGCTTTATGTTCAAAGAAGCAACGCGCGTGAGCTTTGCCAGAGTTATATACCTATAGCTTTGGCCAAAGAGCTTTAGCCATATCTAGGTAAATGGCACTACTGTCAGTTGGCGAAAAAGAGACGCGCAATAGCAACAACTTTGACCATTTTTCAAAAAAAATAAATAAATAAATAAATAAAATAAAATAAAAACGTACTGTCTCTTGTGCATCACATTGTTTGAATGCTGCAGTTTATCCAAAGGATGTTCAATATGCTTGGCACGTGCAGCAGCATACAGCATGAACAACAGCAGCATGAGCAACAGCATCACCGGCGGCAAAAATACAACAAAAAATAGCGGAGCAGCACTTGGTGTTTACGACCAAGCAACTGAGCCACGCCCATAATGAAACAACTGCAGCCCTGGTACAGGTCGTAAAATGACTCCTATTTACTGAGTACACAGCAGTTGAGTAATGATGACTATGATGTTGCAGGCAATATTCTACTTAGATGATGCTTCGTCCATGCAGCATACGCTTCATGACGCTGCATGCATGTAAACTCTTGGCGTATGCAAATATGAGCACACATACCGTTGATAAAAATACGAGATTGAAAATCCATTGAGATAATCATTGAGATAACTATGGTAACGTTTGATGATAGTATTTATTTTCATATGTTTTACTTCTGCCTAAATTAAATTCTTAAATTCATAAAGTCTCTTTCCGATTTCTTTATCTTGTCTTACTTACTTTGTATTATATATTTGTTCTCACCTTTTCACTACCACAGAACTGTTTTAGGGTAGATCAATTCTCTATTCCATAGATATTGCTAAATGTTAAAGGGCGCTTTGGTAGCCCGCAATGTTGCGACACGCATATTGTCACAGACGCACGTGACACGTCGCGCAAAATAAGTGATTGTGGGGTGTCCAGTGACGCGTGTCCTCTGCATAATCAGGATTTGCAGGATTAAATTCAAATCGTAATGGCATTATGACAGTGAAATACACCAACTTCAGATGAAGGGAAGAAGAACATGTCTGGTCAAACATGATTATGATTGTGAGTTTGGCAACGACTATAGTTAACTGTGTTGTAGTGTCGATCACTTGAGTTACTCTTGCAACGCAATCAGACACTGGAAAGCCACAGCGATTCGTTGCACTTCTTTTGATGCGTAAAATGATTGTGCCTAGTCGTACAAAGAATGTTCCGTACAACAAGACAACCTTGACGACCGTTGCAATCGAGCGTGTCCTCGGTTTGGGTATTAGGGTTTGTTTTCCGGTCGCGTGTACATCTAATAAGCTTAATGCATTGGTAACCAATAAAATGTTTCGACATGGCCAGGAGTTTACGGAAATGACTCGCCAATATTGGCAATATTTTAAAGTGCAGTAAAAGACAGAAACGAGGCACGGGCTATGAAAACACAAGACTCACGAGCGTCTGTTGTCATAAAAACGTTTTAATTAAATTCATATTTGGGTACGAAAATTATCGTTGATTTATAGTACTGGGTGGGTAGTGTGAAGATGAGAGGCGTGTGTCATTTAATCAAAGAAATACACTTATTGAATTTTGATGTTTGCTTGCATTAATTTAATTGGATTCAATTTCATATGTAGTATGTAGGGTTCTGACTTAAAGCAAGTTTTAATTGCCAAAAAAAAAAATTAAAACAAGAATGAAAATTATCTTGACTGACTGAAGATTCCATACCCTTAAATCTTTAAGACGAATAGTTATTTAAATAAATTTGATCTTTTCGATTGTTTTTATGGGTTTAATATTGTACAGTGGTTGAAGTGGTGTTTATTATGAATATTCCGTTCCGCTACGTGACAACTAATGTGCAGCGTGCAAAAACGAAAAATATTTATGTATGTCAAGATTCATCTTATCGTTCAAGAATAGATATACTATTCATGGGAGTCGACTAAGCCTCCTTTTGCATGATAATCTACCCTTGTACAAAAGTGTACAAAAAAATGTCTGCATATAATTGTCGGTAGGTGTCGCAGCCAACTTTAAGTGTCAAACTGAGTAAATGTTGCCGTCTTATGGGATGAGAACAGCAAGCAAGCGTACGCCTCTCAACTTTTGAAATTTGAAATGTGTATAACTTCCATGTTTATTATCCGATCTGTACCAAATTGTTGTACACAACGTCCAGATAAACATATTCTAACTTTGTACCAAAATTCAGTGCTGTAGCTTGTCTGGGTTTGCTTAAAATCGTTTTTTCGATTTGTGGAGGCGGAGTGGGGCGTGGCAAAAATCCAAAATAAACTTGATCTGCCTGCAAACACTACAAACACTATGCAAAAAAAATTAAGTCTCTATCTCTTATAGTCTCCGAGATCTGTGTGTTTATACGGACGTACAGACGGACAGATGGACAGACGGACATGCTCCAATCGACTCGGCTGTTGATCCTGAGTCAGAATATATATACTTTATGGGGTCGGCCACGCCTCCTTATGGGTGTTACATACATTTGCTCTTGTCACTAACCCAATATACTCTTGGTTCCCATAGGGCACCGAGTATAAAAAGTATCTATACAAAATTAAATTTTTTGTTCCTATAACAATCCTATCCGGCACTGAGTTACATTTTTTTTAATAACGGTCGTAACTCGAAAAAAAGTAAATTTTTGTATGAACTTAAATCGCCTTTAAAAAGGCTCTTAGTGTCTCGTAAAATTGTTCAGAAAAAGTTGAAACTTATACATTTGAGCATTTGAACATTTGGCATCTGCATTTGCTTAAACAAAAGTAAATTGTTGTAATGGCAGAATATAGAACTGATGATTAAAGAAAGTTATCGAGTAACCGTATTTGTGTATTTATGTAAAACTTTAAAATGCGCATGTTTATAAATCAAAAGTGACTTTTAATTAAAAGTTCAAGTCCATTGGAATGGGCACAGTATTCATGCATAAGATGCTGACGCCAAATGTCGTTTCTTTTTCGTGGCTTAATTTTGTTTTGCTTTCTCACCCTCATAAATCACAACACAGTACGCGTACGGGATCGGATATGAGAACGGGAGACGGAGACAAGAATAGAAGGACAAGGGTTGTTGGTACCACCAGTACTCCTGCCCTTTATATTAATTGAAGGTGTAAATGCGACGTACTCGCACTCCAAATAGAAAACAATAAAGGACAAATAGACAAACTAAAGGGCAGAGTGTCAGACAGGCAGACAAGCATACAAATACACTGGCAGACCGGAAGCCCTGACAACAGAGTCGAATGCAAAATACGCAACAGTTTTTGATGTGCGTCCTGGGATTGGTTCACAAAACGAAAAAAAAAAAAGAAAACGAAATAAATATATAGATATAGATATATAGAGCTACAAGAAGCGGAAGTCTCGATTGCAACCATCCGCCTGAAGGTTGTTTCAACGCCCCTGGGGCAGGTTTACCATCTTTACTTGGCCGCAGTGGTGTCAACTCCTTTTGCGACGCTAAGTTGAATTATCATAACTAATAATCATAACACGGAAAAGTAAAGTGCATTAGATAAACGAAATTCGTAGCCGTATATATTGGGAAATTTGATCTGGAGTTTCATTTTATTGGGGATATTTTTAGACTTGCTTCTTCAGTTAAATATGCGAAACTTGGTTTTTTTTATAAGGGGGAATAGCGTGGATTTACGCTTGGATTGGCATTGGATTTTTTACTGTAGATATCATAATGATGCGTGGGTTGACAAAGTGGTTTAAGTGTTGAGGTTTGCTGAGATTGATATGTTTTAAAGACAGACAATCATATCCAATTTAACGTCTCTTTTGATATTGATTCAGAGTATATAAGTGTTATATAATTTAGGATGGGTCTGCAACTATCTATCATAAAAAATTAATTAAAAAAGCCATCCGTCTCGATTGCAACCATCCGCCTGAGGGTTGTTTCAACGCCCCTGGGGCAGGTTTACCATCTTTACTTGGCCGCAGTGGTGTCAACTCCTTTTGCGACGCTAAGTTGAATTATCATAACTAATAATCATAACACGGAAAAGTAAAGTGCATTAGATAAACGAAATTCGTAGCCGTATATATTGGGAAATTTGATCTGGAGTTTCATTTTATTGGGGATATTTTTAGACTTGCTTCTTCAGTTAAATATGCGAAACTTGGTTTTTTTTATAAGGGGGAATAGCGTGGATTTACGCTTGGATTGGCATTGGATTTTTTACTGTAGATATCATAATGATGCGTGGGTTGACAAAGTGGTTTAAGTGTTGAGGTTTGCTGAGATTGATATGTTTTAAAGACAGACAATCATATCCAATTTAACGTCTCTTTTGATATTGATTCAGAGTATATAAGTGTTATATAATTTAGGATGGGTCTGCAACTATCTATCATAAAAAATTAATTAAAAAAGCCATCCGTTTTGTAAAAACAAATTTCACTTTAGATATGTTCCGCTTGGGTTTAGTATGTGAGAGATATATATAGGCTGGGGGACGGGGTTCAAGAAAGAGAGGAAAAATAGAGAATCAAACATACAGCCGAAGCTGTAAGTTGCATGAAATTATATTTTAATCTAATTAGCATAATTTGGCGGCAATGATGGGCGACGGACGAACGTGCTGAGGAGCCCCAAGGCATGGGATGCTGCAGTCTGGGGCTATACTACGGGTTTTATGTGTCCTGCCAGTTTCCAGATCCTTTGGGCTACAACAATTGAAATTGAAACTGCATTATGCAGATCAACAGAAACAGACACAGACGCCACAAAATGTTGATTACATACTCTGAATTAGCAGAAAATGTGTAATATGAAAAAGGTAAAAAAAATTATTTCAATTCTTGATATTATCAGCTTCCAAGTATATTTTAAATAAACTTTAATTATTACAAACTATTGAAATTTTAAAAAGAAATGATAATATTTTCTTTTATGTGATAGCCGATGAATCAAACGTAGTTTTATTTTGTATATACTTGGTATCTTATAGTCGAATATTAAGGTTTGCTGCTTATAGTTATTGTTGTGTTAGTTTTCCACTCGAAAGTTGTTTTTGTCGCTGCTTTTGCATTTTATTATAGCATTTTATTATGGCATTTTTGGTTACATTTTGAGACGCGTCTGTTGTCGCTTTTACTCGTATTTGCGTTGCTTTTGTTGTTAATGCCATTTTGATTATGATTATGAAAATTTTGTTGGCTGCATGCCTGCATCTCTGCCCAAACCTCAACTTCAACCTCTGCCCATGTCCATTGTTCTTGCAACTATAACTGGTCTGGCAAGGCAACAGTTTTGTTTACATGCCTCATTGTTTGAGCACGCGGCGTATCCGCAATGTAATCCTGCCAGGACGATGTCGTCATGCTTCACGACATGTTTCTCTCTATGCACAAAGCACACTTAAATTCATATTTAAATTACATTTGCTTATGTTGAATTATATATGTATGTAAACAATGTATAATACTTATACATAAGTATAAATAATTTTTTGAATGAGCCTAGCTCCTCCCATAGTAAATGGCTGCAAAAGAAAATTTTACAACGGCAAAAAAAGATATAACAAACCACGTAATGCATAAATACATTCTTGAACAATATCAAAATCCAAGTTGATTTGACAGTTCTCGGATGGATATATACCGTCTCTTTTTCTATTCTATATTAAATTTAAGAAAAGCCATTCAAGTATATTCACATTTATTGTCATTTACTTATGCATAGTTATATATTACTGTATATTCTATACAATTGAGTATACTACGGTTTCATGTTCTATGTAATTTATTTATACATGTCTTAAAATCATATATCATATATCTTATATTTTTATTTTATACGTTTATATTTGGAAAATATCAAATAATATTTATATTTGTTGTGACATAAGTACAAGCAACTATTAATAGTGACACGGCTTTAGCATGACTGATATAAAATGATATTGTACAATGGTATAGAATTTTTAGTATGCTTATCAATGAGTTTATTCCATCGCAAAAAACAAAGTTTTAGTTTATTAATGATAAACATAGCTTGATAAATTAAATTTATATATAATGGTCGAAATTTGAGTCAATGTCATAAAAACTATTTATTATATTTTTATTAGGGAATAAACTGTTCGGCGTGCCAAGTGTAACTATTGTTTCTCAGTGAACAAAGAGCATTTTCAATATGCTTGAACTCTGCAAAATAGTTGATCAATTTTCCACTTACAATGTATTTCAGATATATGTATGTACACATCTACTATATGCTCATATGCATAATATATAATATATAATGTATATGGTATATGTATGTATTTAATGTTTATTTGTGCAGCTTTTATTTGGGCATATTTTTATTATATATCCATATATTTTCACTCGGATTGAATTGAATTGGACAAAAGAAACATAAATTTAAGGACTTTGCATATGGAGTACATAAATGAGGTTTAACGCGGTTGGTTTTACTTACTGTTCCATAATTACACTTGCAAAAAGGAACGGTAAAAAAAGAGGACAAAGTCGTTGCCGAATGAGCGAATGACATGTTACGAATGGGAGCGTGGCGGTGAGTGGAGGCGTCGCAGTAGACAAGGGAAGATGTTGACGATGCTGCCATATGCGCTCACGTATTGCACGTATCATAAAAAGGATAACAATATAATCAGCTTAATGAGTGGCTCTGGGTGCTTCGCTGCTATGTTGTGCTGGGTCGTGGGCTGTGGGCTGTGCCCTGTGAATATAGATGTAGATGTGGATGCGACAGCTCCCAAAGTTTTACTTTTACATTTTCTTTTCTTTTTTCATTTTATTTTATGCACTGCTTTTTTATTTTATTTTATGCACTGCTTTGTTTTGGCTTAACAGCGGGCGGGCGGCGGCGGAATGCGCGTATTTGGATCATGCGGCGTGGACCGCCGGCTGCGTGTTGTAGCTGCCGCTGTTTAGCTTTGTGTAAGCAACGTACTTTGTCTGCAACAGCCGCTTCGTGCTGCTCTCTTTGCGTCCCTTGCCACTTTACATTACTTTGAAGCCTTTACATTGATTTACACACACATACACATACGCAGGGAACTTACGAAGCAAAAGTTTAAAACAGGCTAACGGAAACGGAAGTGGGCTGCACGTGATGTTTGTTGTGGAGCCCGCAATGCTGTCCTTACTTCTTTATCACAAACGCTTGCGTCTTGACTTGACTTTGTGTGTCCCGTGTCTACACATTAGTGTGTGCCAATGTGTTTGTGTTCGCCGCCGCACAGATGCTTTTTATTACACTTGCAATATGGAACATGGTGCGATGTCGTCTCTCGATTTGCTTCTTGTCTCATTCAGTTTGTTTGTTTCTCTTTTCGCATTTACCATTCCCCATTTCTCTTACCCCTCTTCCCCTCCCTCCCCATATCATTCACCATTCTATTCCTTCCAATACCATTCACTCCTGTAAATTGGTTAAAAGTTAATCCGTAAATTTATGACATGCCGACAGACATTTGAGGCTACGTGAGGTCTGTGTCTCTTTGAGTTTCGTTTTTTTGTCTGTTTCTTCACTCTTGTGTGCTCTGGGCGTGACGAGCTAAATGGATAATGATAATGGCAATTGAACTTTGAACTTGAAATTAATTGTGGACACAGTTCAAGTGCAATGTATAAACATATTGCTATATCGCACTTATCTACTTTACAACACATCAGTACTTGGCCTAGTGTAAGCCACCATTCTTAAGTTACTTTTAAGATTGAGCATCATTGATACTAAATATATTCACGAAATATTCAATAGAATTTGTCTCGATAAAAATTTAATTACAATTATTATGTGCACAATAAATCACAAATTGAAATTCTGAAATTGTTTCACAGCTTCAAAGTAAATCCCATAGGAAAGAGTTTTTAAGGTTTAGTATACGAGGGAATTATGATTGATGTTAGTTCCTTTGGTTTAGGCCTGATAACAAGCAGGTAATAAGGTAATAAGTTCAATGCGTGTAGCTAGCATATATGCAAAATATATACGATTTAATTATGGAAATCAGTAACTGTAAGGCGTGGCACAAAAGCTAAATGACACGAGGGAATATAGCGAATGCTGGATATCGAAAATTAGACATCATTGTTGGCATAGAATTCAGATGTGAATTGCAAAAGAAACAAGTAAGAAAGTTATAGTCGAGTGTGCTCAACTATATAATACTCGGTGCCCAAAGTTATATTATATATTTATTTTGCTCGTGCTGCGCACTCGCCAATTTTAAGTTAATATAAAAAAAAAAATTTAAAAAAAAAATTTAAAAAAAAAAATCGTCTCGGGAATCGAACCGCGGACCTCATGCACGCGAGTTCAACCCTCTAACCACTGAGCCACGCTCTTCACAAGTGTGAGAAACACTGAGTAAATGTTGCCGTCGTTATGGGGTGAGAACAGCAAGCAAGCGTACGCCTCTCAACTTTTGAAATTTGAAATGTGTATAACTTCCATGTTTATTATCCGATCTGTACCAAATTTGTACACAACGTCCAGATAAACATATTCTAACTTTGTACCAAAATTCAGTGCTGTAGCTTGTCTGGGTTTGCTTAAAATCGTGTTTTTTTATCGATTTGTGGAGGCGGAGGGGGGCGTGGCAAAAATCCAAAATAAACTTGATCTGCCTGCAAACACTACAAACACTATGCAAAAAAATGAAGTCTCTATCTCTTATAGTCTCCGAGATCTGTGTGTTCATACGGACGTACAGACGGACAGACGGACATGCTCCAATCGACTCGGCTGTTGATCCTGAGTCAGAATATATATACTTTATGGGGTCGGCCACGCCTCCTTATGGGTGTTACATACATTTGCTCTTGTCACTAACCCAATATACTCTTGGTTCCCATAGGGCACCGAGTATAAAAATTACGGCTCGCGGTACTTTAAAAAAATACAATGTTTAAACTAGATCAGCCACCTTCATATAGGGGTTGCGATGGTGGAAAGTAGCCTTAATCTAGAATCACCGGAGCAGACGGCATGTCAGTGTCAGGGCCAACCCGCGTGCCACTTGTTCGCGCTGTCTTGCTGAATCCTCCAAGGATTTAACCCAATTTATGAATTTCGCTTTTTATACCACTACCTAATGAAAATGAATGGAAAAGGGTATATCGAATTTGTGAATGTGTATGTTAAAGCCTTTATCTGTACTATGTACACAAAAAGAATTTATATATTTTCTTTATTAATTTTTTGAGACTGTATGGAAATTTTTGAATCATTACGAAAATTGGCAGAAATAAGGTTCCACAAGAGCAAATGAATTTAAATTTGTATTTTATTTTTTATTTTTTATTGGTTTCTTCCCTTTCTCTAATCGATATAAATAAAATACATGTTATATGATATAATTATATATTATAATGTTATGCATAATAACATTATAATATATAATTATATCTGTCTCTTTTAGCTAAAGGGTTTTATTAATGTATAATAACCAGAACTTTCTGAGAACAATCGCTCGAAAATTAATAATCGAACAATTTTTGTTTATTTAGAAATCCGGCTATAATTTTATGTGCAGTAAGGATATTTCAGTCAAGTTCGGACTAAAGCAGACAACGATATTAAATATAGAAGAAACGATCAATAAGTAAGTTTTTGTATGATGGATTTTTCGCATTCGCTTACAAGGGTGTCAAATCATCGGCGTGCCGAAAACAACTTTGGTTTCTTATTTTTTTTTTTTTTTTTTTTTGCAGTTTTGGCAAAGTAAAATATTTGATTTTGTTATGCTGCTGCTTTGCTTTGCACTTCATTTTTCATGAAGAAAGGCAAAAACCGCCACCAATTTCAGTATACGTCGCAAAATCAATGAAGCGCCTTGGCGTCGTTGCTGGTGGTATGGTATGCGGCATGCGGCAAGTCGCAAGTGGCAAGTGTCAATATGAGTAGTAGGATAACGTTGCCATTTGGAGTGAGATAAGCGGAGAACTGCGACAGCAGCCAAGGTTCAATGCGTAGCATTACATGACGCATATTTGTTGCGCAGTGTAAAACAATAACAACAACAATATTAGGCCTGAGTGTGGCGCCTCTACCCCAAACTAGACCTGTCATCTTAACGAGCTTAATGAAGAACTCATTAATCATGCACAAAATTTCTCATTCATATGCGACCAAGCAACTTGCCGCGACAAATCAATCCCCGACCTTAAGCAATTCCTATTCACCCACTCATTTGATCATTCATCCATCAATCAATCAGTTGCTAGCGTTTTTACATTTAATTTTGGGTACGACATTGCCTACCGGAAATGGTTTTGTCAAAACATTTGCAGCCCATTTTTGGCATCGGCTTTAAAGCATTAAATCCGCTTAAATGACCAACTCCATCGTGGCATGATTGATGTGAATGTCCATCCATTTGTGCAGTCTGTACATCTTAGTGAATATACTTCTAATGAGTGTTGAGATTCATGCACTACATGTAACTCAATGAAATATATATATTTTTAATTATTGGGTTATGTTGTATGATTTATTTATTAGATTGAACTTAAACGTTGTGATTTCTTGTTTAATGAAATTTGTAAAAACCCAATTCAGTATTCGAACAGCTGCAGTTAAGCTCTGTAAATATCTAGATACTCGTACTCTTGGATGCTTTATTGCAATTTCAGCAGAAGACATAAAGCTTATAACAAACCTCAGACAGTTGAGCACTTGACTTTGGGGTATGCTTGTTATCGCAATCCTTTTAAATGGCATTTAAATATTTTACTCAAAGCCACAAACTGTCAGCGATAATAGTTGAGATAAATGTGGTCGAAGGAATTGCAACTAAATGTAAGTGAAGGGATCGCAGATGGAGACATTAAGAGATGACTTTGACAGACAGAAAGCGTAAATTAGTGTCTCTCCATTTTGGCTAGAATACATAAACTGGAAAAGAAGAATAAATTCATTAAAAATAATATTAAAGTAGAAAAATATGCTTATGTGTGATTCACGCCCCATCAAAGAACGCTTTTCAAAGGCGAAATTGCTTAATTACTTGTAAACATGAATTGTCAACACCTTGGATGACGAGGGGAGCTCGCAGCCCACTTATCTATTAATATTCTTAGATATATACATATAAATAAGTTTCGTCCTAATTCGATGCTATTAACGCGTTGACGCCAGCCTTGCTGTTACAATTTAATATACTGCCACACCCAGAGATTCTTAATTTAATTAGAAGCCTGACACGGCATACACTTGTCAAGTGTCCGTCAACTGAAATCTATGTAAATTCGTCAACTTTTTAAAGTGAAAACTTCAAACGAATTTTGTTTAGCGCATGCATAATGCTAATTTCGTATGCGACCCGGTGGTCCATCACCAACAAATTTTTCTTGAAAATATTATAAAAAAAAGTATTTGATATTCCAGAAATTGTATCTTAAGTGTTTTTGAAAATTAGTAACAAAAATAAAAAATATTATAAATAATACTGTTAATTTATTTGATTTCTATATCCTGAAAATATAAATTAAAGACAATTTTTTAAACCCAAAATCAACTTTAAGCCCGTCGTTCCATTGAAAGCTAAGTAATATCGATTTTTTTTTATCACTACACATGGTATACAAGTTTCAGAGCATAACCTTATCGTATATGCCTGACATTCACTTTTGTTGCT